>JABANP010000342.1:0-55858 GCA_013115135.1 Perkinsus olseni | reverse complement strand
GTGAAGGTCCAGCCAGGGAGCAAGTTCAACGACGAAGTGCGCGACATCGCATCGATCGTAGGGGCGTGCGCGTTGAGCTCCGGCCGGGCAGGAACCCTTGCTGCGCTGGTTGCTGTTGGGTGAGATCATGACCGTGGTGTTGGTTTTAGTGCCCTCCCGCCCGCCCAAGTAGGGGATAATTTGTTCAGTTAGCAATGCACGGGCATGCATAGCCGAAACACGGGCTGCTTTAGCGGAGCGACGTGAACGCAAACGCCAGCCGGGCACCTCAGCCGTCGCGTGGCTCGTCCATCGTGACCAGGCTAGTCAGACTAGCCACCCATCTCCAGCTGAGGGGGGTCGGCCCAACCGGATGTTTGCGTCATGCGCGTTAAGCAGACTAACTTGCACGGTCATTGGCCCGGACTGATGTTCGATACGAGCTCGAACAGTGAGCAGTCGGCCACCGGGGGTCGTGCTTCGGCTATTCATGCGGCTGGCGGTCTCGCGCTTCCCGGGCCTCGGGTTAGCGATGGGCTTTCGGGTTCAGACCCGGGATACCAAGCACGAGCCAGCCAGCCCAACACCCACTACCGTTGCATTACTGCGATGAGTGAACGAGGAGGTGAGCCTGACTGATCCACACGCCCATTGTTGAGTTAATGAGTTGCTGCCTAACCAAGCTGTGTGCACAAGGGGCACCACCCAAGGCGAGATTATGCTACACTCAAGTGCAGCTTGGCCTGAAGGATATGGCCTGGAACCACATCTTGCGCGTAGTACCAGAATTCATCAGGCTCAGAATTAGTTTACTGAACAATGGAGGGTAGGATAACTGCATCTTGCCTTCGAAGTGCCGGTGCAAGGATTCGAACCGGCGACCGTTGGGCGACGCTTCACCACTTAGTTGCGATGAGCTGGGGAATGCTTTCCTTTCTTCAGATGTCGTCGAGACTGACTGAACTCAATTCGGGCAGTACTCAAGAGAAAGGCAGTCATGGTGGTGACTGTGAGATAAGAGAGTTAGAGGGCACACATCAATACGCTAGGGCTTCCCACAGCTTAGTAGACTGATAAGATACGCATGTTAATTGTAATGCATCCACGCTGCACTTAGTCGTCAACGCGAGAACTCATGCAACAGCAGAAGATGGTATGATCTCGGGCTCTCGGATGGTGAGGGAGATAGGGCCGAACGGTCTGAAAGGAAGAGAGCTCCGCATCAACAGGGCGATGGGAGCGTACGTAGCCTGACGAGCATCGATCTCTCCATGAGCTGCAAGTAAGAGTGTATGGTACAGGCTCTTCACAGCAAGGTCTCGAGGGGCTCCATCGGGCCCTGCGGGTGCGAGAGTGGAGAATAGGGCCACCTGAAGAGAAGGCTTGATGCGAAGCTACTGCCACTCCCTGCGATGATGCCAACCTTTGGGTCCTCAGTATTCCCGTCAGCTTCCTGTCGAGTAACCGTATCGCGTATAAGATTCTTGAAAGCGTAGGTATGGGAGTTGAACCCCCGCAGGCGACTCTGGGAGTCTACTTGGGTGTTGGGGTCCGCCGAGGGCCGCAGTCTGACAGTTATCATAGTTAACTATCAATCAAGACGAGCTCACGTCTCCGTCGATAAATGAGTTGGAGGGAATTTAGCAGAGTCGGGTTGCTGGTGCTGGCCGGAGAGGCTGTGCTGCTGGCTCCGTGGTGTGTTGGGCTCCGAGGGAGAAGACTGTGGTGTCCGAGCGAAGACATCAGACAGTAGGGATACTCGCTCCTTACGGCCATCCATTAGGGACGCTGAAAGGGAATAATAATATGAGTATCACCGGTTGATGGCCCCTACTGTCTAGTGGTGTGGGGGGATCTAGGAAGGTCTCCTCGAGCTGAACAGCATCAGGCTGGTCACGCAGCTCATCCACCTCCATGTCCTCGTTGGGTGTGATGGGAGGCTCTCTCCTCCTCCTCCCAGCGCACCAATAAGAAGCCTGCCTCCTTCCTCAATACTCCTCGTTAGATGGGGCCCGAGGAAGTCCAGTCTAGTGAGGGACGGGGCGTTGCGGACATAGTCCGCTGGCCGCCACTGCATCTCCCTTGTCCTGGTTATGGGTTCATCATTCTGAGCCCACTGGTCGTAGTCAGCTTCACTGATGTACACTTGTCGATCCAGTCTCCTCCGCTTCCGTCCCGAACTGCCAGCAGCCCGTCGCTTGGCTCGCGGACGTCGAACAGCCGTCGACACCGAGGAAGCCGTCGGCTGCTGAGGGCCAGGGCTCGGCGCCGGTGGGCTCCCGGGGACGGAGGGTGGGTCGTCGTGGGCGGATGGGGTCTGAGACAGGTCGTGAAAGAAGCTACCGATCGGCATGCCTCACCAGGTGGTGGGCCCATGAGCTCATCGGGTAGACTGGGCGGCGGCGGGTCGTCGCCTCCTCCTCCCTCACTGGAGATAGAGAGCTCCCGTAGTTCCGCAGACGTCATTATCGGCAACTGGCTGTTGCCAACAACCTCACCGCTTTCAATAAGGCCTGAAATACGACTCATCGTTGGCACTACTCAGGGGGCCATCACCTTCCTCGTTTCGCCTCCTGCCATCATCATCCTCAGCAGCCCCATTGCCTCCGAGGGCGGGGTCTCCGCTAGCCTCGTCGTAACCGAGTCCCCAACAGATGGAGGATGGTCACTGCCAGCCCGTCGTCTGACTCTTCTCTCAGCTTCATCTCCTTCGCCCTGAGCACAAGACAATGGCACGAGTCGCCTTATTTCGCCGGCGTACTTCTTCTGGTGATGGGTCGGCATCTTGGTCATCTTGAGCTACCTTACGTTTCCTTTGTTTCCTTTCTTTCTCTTCTTGGCTGCTGCTGCAGCTCCTCTCTCCTCGTCCTCATCGTCATCATCAGCAATCCCCTTGGTAGACCGCAACGTCTCACGGAATCTGAGCACTAGCCGAGCACCACCACCAACCCACAGCGACGCCTCCACGCAGCCAGGATTGGAGAGAACGACTGACGAAGGCCTTGATCGGGCAACACTGTGAGTACCAATGCCCCCCACTCACTTGGCCATAACAGCATCACACCTCTTGAGCACTAGATCAGCCTTACGACTGAACAGCACGCATGCTCCCTTGATGAGTAGGCCGTAGACTCTCAAGGACACCTGATAGGCCTCCTCCCTCCTCATCCTCCACCACCCTAACCAACTGACCTGCCGTTTATCCTTCCTTCCCTGAGGGAGGGCATTCTGCTGGCCACGGTGAGCAGCCGAGAGGATGGCCTTCATGAGCTGGGACACCTTCTTAGCGATGTCGATGTCAATCTGCCCTCTCTTCAGTCGAACCACTCTGGTGGCCGCAACCCAGAATTCCGTGAAGTCCCTGATGCAGCGTCCTACGCCCACGTTGGGTATGAGTAGCTACCCTACTTCTGAAGGCTAGGGACATCCTTAGCCACCGAGGAGATGCTAGTGGTACTAGTCAATGACGATGCCGCTGCTATGGAGGATGGAGGAGGAGGAGGGGCCATAGTATACAAGAAAGCTCTCGCTGCAGTATCAGCGATAAGACAACGCTACTCCAACCTCGCTATGCACGAAACGGTCAAGTATCCTTTTTATGATCTTCGGGCTGCTGTTGCTGCTGCTGTTGTCGACGGCGTTTATTCTCCTTGCGTACCCTCACGCTAGTCGACACTGCTATGGCTGCAGCCACCCCGCACACGCCTTGATGGGTTAGGTTGGAGAAGAAGAGGAAGTTGGGGTTACCAGTGTTACGCCCCAACCACAACAAGGTCATCGCCGGATGGAGTACCAAGGCTGAAGAAGAAACGGTAAGATACGCGAAGAGTATCTTGCCCTCGGTCGACCTACTTAGCGTGCCAAGAGCAAGGAAAGAGGATCATGTACTGCTCGTAGTTGTTGGGCTCTTGTCGTGGCTCCGGCTTGGCCTCGTTGGACGGTCCATCCTCGTAAAGCTGAGTGAAGGTCTTCACTGCAGTGAGGTCGTCGAAGTGCAAGAGCAGTAGTGCAGAGAGGAGGGTAAAGTCAAGCGCCTGATGATGACGACAGAGGTGGGCGGGAGAGCCATGATGGTAGCCTACAGTGGGGTAGGGTTGGAAGAGGACAGTCAATGCCATGACACTCCAAGTATGGCACCTGAGGACCATACCGAGTGACGGTATACGGGGATCATCATCAACATCACAATCACCACGCTAATGCGAAGGGGTAGCTGTTGATGCGCGAGTGGACACCGCTTTAATTCCGATGATGGCCAGCTGTCAGTGTAAGGGCTTACTGGCGAGCATACTCCCCGCCGTAGGCCCCCAAGACGAAAGTAGAGGGGCAGCACATGGACCAGAGGCAACATTTGGAAGACGAAAAGGAAGAGGGCGTAGAACCTGAGGGGTCACTACTAATCCTCGTCTTCTCACGCGCTCTCGGCACGTCACCTTGGGAAGACCTCAGTGAAGATGTACCAATGGAGTCCGATGTTTGGCTGCAGCTCACTCATGAGGAAGGGGTCGATGACGGTGCCACGGATGGAGGCCCAGAGGCCATCCCAACTGCCGCCCATAGCAATATAAGAGGCCACTAGTAACGAGATGTAATAAGTCCCTGAGAGGAGCAGACATGGCAGGAGAGAAGAGGTAGTCCTACTACCGATGGCGAGAGAGTTGCACAGTATGGTCCGCCATAGGGTGGGCTTTGAACGGGAGCACTCCATTGCTGACTTAGAGAACACCAACGCGAAGGGCAGCAGAGGGTTGCAGCGGACGTAGGCCAGTGTTGCTATGCATAGACAGCCAGTGAGGCCAGGGCAGAGGCAACCGGCTACCAATGCCATCTGGATGCCCTGCCCGGAGAGGGAGAGGCAGGAGAGAATGCTGATGGGGTTGAATAGGTAGGCGCATGGTATGAAGAGGGACTTCCTCGAGGCTAGGTAGAGGAAGTAGGCACAGAGCACGTCCACAGCAGCAATGATGACCAGAGCACTCCACGGTGGAGGTAGGATATGTGAGGCTGTAGAGAAGGTCAGGAGGACCAATGGGGGTTGATGGAAGAGGCTAGCAGCGTAGGGATCGGCACCTGCCACGGGTGTAAGGGGCACCTGCGACCCGTCGAATGCTCACCACTTGCCGAGGCTGCCAGTGCCTCCTGCAGCCGCTCGTAGTCATTGATAGGGGAGTTGAGCTCAGGGCTCTGCCGTAGTAGTGGTGGGGAGCCTAGCGCAGCGAAGAGCAGCAGCCTCAGGAGGAATCCTGATAATGCTACGATGGAGAAGAGGGAGACGCCGCCACTCCTCCGAGGCTATCCATCCTGTAGGCGTTGCCATGGAGATGATAAAACAATCATGAGGAAGAGGAGGGGTGCCCCACTGTGATTGTAGTTTCCAGTGCGCCATTACGTGTCCATGAGTTGATGACGGCCCGTGGCTGAGCCTGGTCGCCTGTTGGTGGCCCTCTACCCCAGACTTGAGTAACACTACAGATCCTCATCAGCGGTCCTGGCAAGCTGCAATGCTGCTGCTCATGCATGCTATATGATGATCAACAGCTCAATCATGGCCTACTACTACGTCGTAGACGTCACGCAGTTGCAGAGAAGTCCGATCGCTCCTCCTTCACCTCTCCTGACGCCTGCTGCTGGTCGCTTCGCCGACTGGGCAACGGAAGGTCGAGCTCGACCGTCATAGCACTATTACCGGTTGGTGTTGTTGGCTGCAGCAGCAGCAGGCCCTCCTCGAGTGTAAGAATTATTCTTATAAAATTCATTTTGTAGCAGCTGCTGCAGACTACCCGGCCAACCTCCGGTCCAGGGGACCAATTCCCTACACACAGCAGGCATCCGCCACACAAGCAGTGGACAGAGGTGGGGAGAGACCTACTGAGGTTGAGCTGTACATCGCAGGAACTACACTTGAAACAGTGTTGGTGATAGACCTCACCGTCCACCCGGAACTGAGTGTCGTTGGCATACACTGCCTTGGTGCCTGGTGAAGGGAACGAAACACTGTGAGGCGTAGCGCTGCTGCACTCACACACAAAACAATGGTCTCTGCCACCTCCGAGGGACCGTGCAAGGGATGGGGTCTTTGGAGCTACTGACGGCGCCTCTGAGAAGACAAAGACGATTCCGTGAAGGAGAGGTAGGATGGGGCATGCGCTATTACTCGGCAACCCCTTCGAGGCGGCTTCTGATGGCGGCGCCCTCTCAAAAAGCTTCATTCGGTCAGCAATGGACAGAGGCGGCTCATCGTCATCATCGTTGTGATGGATTATTTTACCACAGGGCGTTGATATGGTCGGGGAGGCCTTGGTAGGTGTATCGGAGGAGGATGCCATCAAAGAACCAGCTGCCAGCAAGGGACTGCGACTGACCAGACCCACACAACAGCTGCTGTGATACAGGATAATAACGTACGTCGTATGGTGATGATGAGCACTGTACACACACTGGTCACCCCTGAGAGGGTATGTGGCCCCTCTGAGGGCGTGGAGGGATCAGGGCCCTACCGGCCGCTATCTCGCTTTTTATCAACTTAACGCTGGACACGTTGTCAGCAGCCCTGGGGAGAGGGGTCCGACTAAATTCATGCCATTTGGTGATGAACTCCGCCCGAGGGACGCAGCGACCGCCGAGATCATCCAGGGTCTCACGCATGTAGGGCATGGGGAATCCTAGATACCACAATTTCACACCTGAACAGCCGATACCAATCAACCCGAGCTTCTCTGTATCTTCCGCGCGTGAGCTAAAGATTCGCAAGCGGAATCTCTACCAACCGAGCTACCGAGCAATGCAACGGTAAGCTCGTAGAGACGCTGAACGATGGACTAGGATAGTGGATAGATCATGAGGCTGCTGTTCATCAGTTGCTATCCTGCCATACTGTCAGCTGTGACTCAGAATGGTCAGCAGTCGCCTACGGACCGGCCATCGGGAGGCGTGAATTTCCGCTTGCCGGCATATTCGAGAACACCTCAAGCGGTTTTGTTTTCCTTTCTAAGGGCCAACCAGAGGGCATCGTGAGTTTACTGTTATTACCGAGAAGGGTGAGCATATGCCCCTCCACTTGGAGGAGTATTCGACCGGCTGATCTGTGATCTCTAATAGGGGTGCTGGCCGTGAAGTCATGGAACACCGACCTGAGAGGTAATGACGGGTTAGTGTATCCAGCAGCAGCAGCACCAAGAAGACGTACCCCAGAATGAACCCCATGCTGAGGGCTGCGATGTTACCAGTGGCCACATCCCTCAATTCCCATGCCACGAAACGGAGGTCCTGCGGTCCACCGGGGTCCTCCCTCATCATGAGGAGTACGTCAAGGCAGCGATCATCCAACCACGTCCCTTGATTAACCTTCTCATGGTACAAGGCACAGAGCTGAAAGAGATATACCAGCGTTATTGACTCGAGCGAAGAGATAGTCTCAAAGCAACCACCAGGGAACAATAGCGACGAATGCCTGGGAGTCAGGCTCTCGGGCATTCCTCGCTATTGTTATTGTGAGAGACTCTGATTTTCTATCCACGTCACATGATGTGGAAATTGTCCGCGTCAACGCAGTCCCTATTACTGTCAAGTCCATTTCGAAATCCATATTGACACTGAGCTGGAAACTGTTGGCGTATTTCCTCAATTTCTTCCCTCGGACCCACGCCTCCGGGTTGCTGGGCAAATCCACACAGTAACGTTCTCTAGGGTGGGGTATTAGAATGGTCTCCTTATGCGGTAGAGCGAAGAGGCCCAGACTGAACATGCCTCTCCAGAATCTGTATGACCACGTGTCCGACCAAAGATACTCCCCGGGCACGTGCACTAGTAGGAGCTTCAAAGCCTCATCGCACAGCTTGAGATGGTCCCTCCCGAAGTAAAGTCGCGTGTTGATGCCAAAGCGTATGCTCTTGGGGATCTTCTTCTCCTTAGTCATGGCCTGGGCCAGCATAACCACCACATCCTCCTTCTCATTGTAGGCGTAGAGGAGGTGATTGGTCCCCGATCTCAGACCAAGACATACCACAACTCGCCCGGCTCGATGGACTGTATAGTCCTCCATCATGCAGTAGTCCTGTCCTAATCGGCTAAGCTCCAGTTTGGTGATATCAACTTGAGTATCCTCCGGTACATTAAAAGTTAGAGAATTGCATGTGGCTACTATGCTGAAGGCCCGGGCCGGCTCAGCATACCCGGGATCCCGGATAAGCTTTGTCATTCTCACAATACCAATAACTGTACAACATCATCATCCAGATCCCTCGGCCGGGAACCACGAGTAACAACTTGAACTCAAGAACATCGGTGATGGTCGGTGGTCCTACAGCTAATACAGCTTGCAATAATTCATTCCTTTACGACCACAACGAGGGAAGATGCTGTGACGAGCATTCAAGTGACGCCGTTGCTATTGTCTCAAACGAAAAATTGGATGATGATACTACCACCACCTCATCGCCATCATAACACGCCGTCAAACTTCACCATACGCGGATATCGAAAATCAGAAGGACAGTAGCAAGGGTGTGAAATAATAAATCTCGGTAGGAATCTTCTAGGTTGGCAACCTCTACGAGTACCTCAACCTTGAAGATTCGCCATTTCGGTTATATAATTATGCGTGTCTAGTGCGACATTAGATAAAGTCTTGAGCACCATTCGGTTGGCTTCCAAAAAACCAACTTCGTTGTACTTCATACCGTGCCTGATCGGAAGATACTGGGAGACGGATACGCATGCAAAGATACTCCCGAGAAAATATTCTGAAGTTCTGGTACAACAGAATTACAATGATTGATAGAGATAAGGCACAGAAGACCTCCTGAGAATGCCCTTCAGTAAAGACTGAGCCAGCAGGAAGAAGAAAATCCAACGGTATTTCCACAGGGAGACCGGTTGCTGAATCTCGCAACCGTATGCGGCATTCCATGGGTGCTGCCGGAGAGACTATATAAAACTTCATGCACATCGGTCCACGATGAGATGTTACCTCATGCAGAAGTTTTTGATGATAATGCTCAATTGGCGGGCCCTGTGCCTCGGACTCCTCGGAAATACGTGATGGGCAGCCTGGAACTGCAGACCACCGTGGAACCAATCCATCCACCATGGGCAAGTGATGTCCAGCGATGTCTTCAGCTGATGAGGCTAGAAATGCTGGGTGATCAGACTTCTCCGTAATAGCCGCGGCGGCTTCAACCTAAGATTTGCTTCCAATGTGAGCGCGGCACAATACAGCAGCAAGAGCAGTAGCTCACCTTGAGCGGCCGCTGGCTAACCTCATAGGTCGGCATTGCGAAGTGGGATAAGGTGATTTGGATGTGGAGGACTCCCGCCACCGAGTGAGAGAGTAGAACGAAAGCAATACGCGAAGCTGGGGAGGGTAGGAATGTCACCAAATAGATGTACCTAGATCAAAAATCTTGAGCGGAGCGAAGCACAAAGGATATTACCATGTAGCAAAGCCAGCTAGGGCACAGAGCTCCCACTTAGGGCTCTTGACGCCTTTCATGAGCCTTGTTCTCTTGTCTGCTGTCAGCAGCAGGACAGATTGGAGGTAGAGGTTGAACCGAGCGAAGAGCATAACGATGTAATATCTGAGACGTACACAGTACGAGAATCATCTCACTCCTGTACGGCAGTCTTGTTATTATTATTATTACAGATAGTGCTGTCGAGGAAGAACCTTCTTCGCCACAGAGTCCAGAGGAAAGTACTGAAAGATACCACTACAAGCATAACATCCTAGCTTCGACCTCAGATTTCCGACTCACCTTCTCGTGGTACGTACTCCAAAATCCTTTGGTCTTGTGGACCTCATCCTGAGGTACAGCTATCTTCTCGCTGACTGCCAGCACCGGCATGTGCTGTATGTCCGGGATCAGACGATATCGAGTTGGTAACCACATGGTGCACCTAGGGGTAGGGGGGAGGCTGCAAACCCTCCGCACTGGAAGGCCGTACGTTATGCGTTGCCTTCCACCAGCCTATGGAGATGCCTCCCAGAAAGTTGCCAAGAAAGACCGCCCAACGGTCGTCTCGGGCCTTCTCGTGGAACACAGCATTGTGGCCGAGGTCATGGCCAGTGAACGCTGCCTGCTGCCAGACTAACCCCATGAGGAAGCCTCCTAGTACCTGATGCGATACACTCTGCGCACCATGTGATAAGAATGAGGGTAATAGCATCCCTGCGAGGGACAATTCTATACAGGAGAGAGGATTTGCCTGAGCGTCCAATACCACTCGACGGACAGGAACACCCTCGACAGCCCTAATGATGCCACAGGTAATACTGCTCTCACAGGAGTATCGACTAGACGTGCACGAGGTCACTTGAAAGTCCACCAGGCCTTCCTACAGCTGACTGTAAGGCGACCACTGAGTATATCGATGCCCCTAGTAGTAGAGCATACCATACACCAAGGCCCAGGTAGTAGGTAAGATCGGTATTGAACCATCCTGAGGCTTCCATGTCGGATACTAACTTGCGGAACTCAGCGGTGACCGGCGATACCGTGTAGCCTTGAAGCCTTCCTAAAACAGCGTTCGAATATTAAAGTGCCACACGTTCCGCCATTCAGAATTTGCCTTAATACTCATTTTACAGGGAGTCTACAGCGGATTGACGAATTGACCATCAATTCACTCGTTCTCCATTATCGATAGTCTCCCAATACTCAGTAGAGTTACTGCCGCCCCCTTCTTCGATAACGCGGCCGCCGGCTTACCGATCTTGAAGGCAGGGAGGATCCTCTTGACCACCTTAGGCGGATGGTTGGCGATAAAGACATCAGTCGCGTCGACATCTCCAGCACAATTCAAAATTGGTAGAATACCACCAGGGTGCCGGTCCAGCCAGTTGGTGAGATCGTACCTGACAGTGACCCCCATGTCGTGATGACTCATGACATCACTCATGCTTACACGAAGCCGTCCACAACGATCCAACATGATTCTCTGGACGCGTGCCGAGCCACCTCCTCCCAAGTATATAACGGCAGCTCTGCACTGCTGCTGCTGTCCCTGCTCTTCCTCGACTTTGGCTGACTCTCCACCACCTCACTGCTCAACTCCTCTCGATCTGTTTCCTTGTCCTCGCGTGCCTATCATCATCATCAACATGAATGGCAGCCCTCGCTGTGAGCAACGGTTATGGATAGGTAGTAACTATCCCACGACCAACGCACGGACAGCGGTGATACCTACATCGCGATCCGTAGCATTGTCCTTCCCAGCTGCTGCTGCTGCTGCTGGTCTGCTGTCGACCTCTACACCCGCGAAGATGTCCAAGGAATGGCAGATAACGACGGACCAAATAGCTGCAGTGATGCCAATAGCAACCGAAAGAGGGATGCCAGCCGATAGGTGGTTGGCCGCAGCCCACGAAGACGCCACCGCTACTCCTGCCTCCACTACAGACCTGATGCCAACGAGTCCCTGGTTCGATCCCCGGGTCTTCCATTTTTACCTTCTAAAATGCCTCTCCCAATTCTGATGAGCATTAAGTGCTCTATCATGGAACATAGCCCCAACTCTGTCCGGCAATACATTGAGGCGGCTGAGACATTCCGCAACCAAGAAGAATCCTCCTCCCACTATGGCCGCCAGAGTGCATTCAACCACGGGTTCTCCGACTCCTGAGAAGATCATCGCCACTCAGGTTGACCATAATACTTCGTAGTTCCTACCGCTGCCGAGGTCGGAGTATTCTTCTTGAGATGCCCTGTAATGACGTCAGCGAACTGTAGTGTGACGGCCACCCCGACTATGAACTGGCTGATGCTGCTGATGCTCAAGGACATGAAGCAAGGTAATCCTGAGAAACCGTACCACACCCAGCCACCAACCCAACCAGCGTCACAGTCGAGCAGCGACAACAGGATGCGCATCAACATGTCAATAGTAGGGCTCCAACTGCCATGCTAACGAGTAGGCCGAAAGCCTGACAGGCCCTGTCCGTGCCCACCACTGACAAGGTCAGCCTCGCCGTCCAAATTAACAGCCCTCAGCTGTTGTAAATTGACCGATATGTTCTCAGCTCGAACTGGCTGTCCCTCAGATTCCGCGAAGGCATCAAAACCTTTGACCTCCGGGGCGCAGCATCTAAAAAAACATCGCTCCGCCGAGTAAACCCACCGCCATCGCTGCTCACTTAGTCTGCCTGAAGTTCATGAATTTGCTTATGTCCTCCGACCTGGCCGGGGTGTGGAGCTGCCCAGACTCGGCCCCCAGCCTCGCCAACATCCTCGAAAAGAATCCCAACTGGGCCTTGGTCTCCGGCGATAGTATCTGCAAGCCACAATGAGAGTCCAGACACAGTGGCCTATGACAATCACGCTGATCGTGTCGCTAACGACTCGATACGGGAAGCCTGCTGTTGTTGGCTATTGAACTGGGGTCAAGGCGGACCATCCTTGTAACTATGCGCTATAAGCCTCAGCCGCCGCAGTATTGTCTACCCCCAATGGGTATACATTCCAACGCCTACAGTCCAAACTCTAGTGGAGTAACTGTAGTAAGCGCAGTTGCCCCTATTATGATTGCAGGTCAAACCAAGTGCACGCTAGACATACACGCCCTGAGGCAGCCATACTGACCTCAGGTTTGTAGGCACTTTGCGGCAGCTCCTCCTCAATGCCAGTACCTTGCCAAGAAGGAGACCAAACTCCATCTATGGCGAGAATGGGAACAGGCTTACTCATCAGTCGCGGAGTATCCCTCTCCAAGACCCTGGCGTCGGGGGAGTCCACCGGTGCTACTGACTTCTGCTGGAGGAGCGATGAAGTCCGATGGTGGTGGCGACGGCGGACTGCCAAGATGACGGCCGGCAAGAGCAGCAACAGGCCCAGTAGGCGCATGAGTGTATTAGCTGAGTGGAAGACTCACTATCCGCCGCCGCGGCCCCCTACACGACAGCGGCAGCAGTAGCCTTAGAAACGTCAATGATGCAATGGCCGAATTAAATCAGTGGGTGGCCCCTGATCATCATAGGGAGCTAGTCAGGAGGCTGGAGGGGTGCACCAGCTGTATCCACTGATGGAACATCGTACTCTTCGACACCAAGTCATACTCAGACGTGACCACTCCGCCGGAAGATCTCCTCGGCATCGAACGTTGTTGGGACAAGAGCAGCTCAGCCGCCAATGGCGCCCATCGCCGGCCTGCTCTGAGGAAGACCTCATACAGCGAGGCGGCTGTGTGGGCGTCTGCGCACTGCAGGGTAGCGTCACGGGCTGAGGACAGCATCCTTCCAGCGAGGTCAGCATCCGTATCAGCAGCCTCCATCAGCCGGCAGATGGCAAGGCTGAGTGGCCCACACTGCTCTGGTCTATGCACATCCAGCGCTCTTGACACGAACTCCAGGCGGTGACGGTAGGGCAATCCACCAGCGGCAACAGCCATGAGGGCGGTGGCAGCTGCGACCGAGGTGAGCAGACCTCGATAGAGGAGGGGCAAACACAGCCTGTTGCAGACCTCACTGCCCTTCTGCCCCAACCACGACAGGCCCGTCACCAACTCATCACCTTCTCGTAGTGGCAGGATGAGTCTGGCAAGCTCTCCAGGGTCCACCTTCGACAGGGCAGTGGAGACCAAAGCCTCGCTATCAGCTGTGTCCTGTCTGAAGCCGTTGAGCATCAATACCGTCTCGAGGACGGCCTCTGGCGGAACGAAGCCTATCAGGCCCTTGAAGACCACACAAACGACCATATAGAAGCCCTCTCCCAGCCAGCGTATCCTTTCTTCTCGCGACCGCCACAGACTCGACCACTGCAACGCATGCTGGCGAATCACATGAAGCGCTCGGCCAGCCGCTGCTTGCGGACTAGAGGCCGCCAAAAGTGCCCTCCCGAGAGCCGTGGCGATTTCAGGGGAGTGTCTCGATAGGTGAAGGTGCATGTTGCCGACGTCCACAGGGAAGCACCCCTCGGTTGCGCAGTACAGGAGGTCATCCACACACTCCGACAGCCCGAGCTGCTCAGAAGTTGTATAGAGAAACTATCACCCCTCTGACCACAGGGCGGATAGGGGTGGCTCGATAGCCTTCCTTGCAACCACTTGCAATCTTGCGGTTTCCTCAACGCTCCTATGAAGCACATCATAGGGATCTCAGCCGCCTCATGTTCCATTAACCTCCCTCTGAGGCATCCCTCCATCCTGTCCAATCGGCCACTCCGGCGACAGGCCTGGATGAGCTGCAGACAAGTGTCGACCACATCAACCTCGGTAGGTGCTCCCGAATCGAAGCAGCGCAGTAGAGCGCACATCCCGCATGGACGACGAAAGCTGCCGTGTGACCAGCCAGTTCTGAGCATGATGTCAAGCAGCATCTCCAATGTCGATTGCACGTGAGTAGACGACAGGAAGGTGGCGGCAACCCTCAGTGATCTCAGGATTCGACACATCAAAGGCTCATCATTCCTCCCTTTACTACTGTGAGCCAGGCATATGAGGAACCTCGCGTCATCGAAGGTGAGTGTAGCACCAAGGTCACAGTCATCCCACGACCTGAGGAGGTACTCTCCCAGGACGGCAGGGACTCCCATCAGCCCACTCCGTACCAGTATGCATGTCGTGAGAACTAGTACTTGGCGCCGTGTCCAAGGCTGCGGTATAAGATGGATCGACGTGACGCAGGAGAGCAGCAGGTCGAGCTGAGCACTGGTGGTGATGATCTTAGTATTGCTATTTAGACAGCCGGTAAGGACAGCCACCACCATATCCCAGTCAGAGGTGCATAGTGGCATCACTAAGGCCGACAAGGAGGCAGCGGCCATCTGAGGCAACAACAACAAGCATACAATTCTGATGGTCAAGAGAGGTTTCTGTCGTTCCACCAGTCCTTCATGCAGCTCAGCAATCGCCCCCGCCCACTGTAGCTAGCCCGTCCAAAGCCAGCCGCGAGGCAGACCCGTCCATCCCTCATTAATACAACCGCAAGGCGCACATGAGTCGTGTGAAAAGTGTAACAGCATATTAGAAGACACAACGTCGGTATTATTGTATCAGCCGCCACTAAGAGTGGCAGCGAATGTGGCAATGGTACTCCGGAGTAAAAGTAACAGCAATCAGTCGATGGTAAGATCAATAACACCTCCCTGCTTGGGCGCTCTCTCGGCCTCCAGCATAGCCTCGTACGGCACAAGTCCCTCGTCTGCCGAGACTAGCCCTAGATCTATATTGGTAAGGACGGTGAGGAACATCTTCAGCTTCATGCCCCGTAGGGCGCCGAAGCAGTCCAAGGCTAATGACTTCTGAGCCGGACTGAGCTTCTTGTCAACACTGTCGATTGAGTTGTCGTTGAAGGCCGACACACAGACTTGTCTGAACTGCTGCGGGTAGACCTCGAGCAGCGCTTGGAAGAGGGCGTAGGTACGGCTAGCATTCGCTCTGTTGTAGCGAGTGAAGTTCCGCAAAAGGCCAACGACTAAATTCTGGAACTCGCCTTGGACCGCCCTCCGCACCAGCTCGTCTCTCGCCGTCACGAGCCTCGCCAAGTACCGCAGTACCCACGAGTCTAGCTCTCTATCAGTCGAGGGCAAGCAGGAACGAACGGCCACAGCAAGCGTGGCAGCAAGTACTTCGGAGTTCTGATAAAGGCCAGAATCCCTATTCTCCACAGCAGCCCAATAGAGTAGCTGGAATAAAGGTGCAGCAGTCTGTACGCCGTGAGCCGTGCAAGAGCGGTCAGTAGCCTGAAGGCCTAGGGAGAGTATCGGTTGTAGCATGGCAGCCGTGGAGCAGCCACCATACATAACCCAATCAGCAACAATAGACAGAGGACAGACGACACCCTCACGCAGCAGCCGAGCACAGAGGTCGAGAAGGGCACTCGCCAGGTCAGCTCCTTCAGGCGTTCGCATGCTGCCTGCAGTAGCCCGCACCAGGTAGCGCAAGTAATGGTGGCAAACAGGAGCTATCGAGGTCGGGTTCAATTCCCCCAGGCAATCTCTTGTGGGCAGGAGAGGGGCCAGCCCGGATAGCCGTCGAGTAGACAGCTGGACCAGCGGCCGACAAGTACTTGTATAAGCTGTCCGCATGTACGCGGAGATGCTGTGCCAGGATTCGGGTTGACCTGGGCAGGGCGTCCCGCTGGGGAGTGCGGGAATCCTTCTGGGCCGCGACTGCCCAGCAGCAAGTCTGCGCTCGGAGCACCTCTCGATAGAAGTCCGCCATGAGCTCGAAGGGCTTCATAGTGAGGGCGTCTGTGAGTACCGTCGCCAAGCCCACATCCTTGGCCTGCTTATCCTCTATGGACCGGACCACACACACGAGGGCCCCGAACATAGTGGCATCAGCTTCTGGGGAGATGTGCTGGGCTGCTGCCTTGGCCCTCGGCAAGAGCCCTTGCTCCACTACTGGCAGCAATACTGGTAGGGCACTCTCCTCACTACACAGAGCCATCAGAGCTGTTGTCACCTCACTTGGGCATCTATCCAGGCCTACCCCAGCGGACCACTCAATAGCAGCCTTGAGGAGGCCGGGGACAGCCGCCACCTGCCCGGCAATGGTGGTGAGCAGCCCAGCCACGGCTTGGCACAATGGCACGCTACAGGAGGGGTTGCTAGCTGCGACCAGACCCTTCTCTAAAATATGTTGGATCGGGGAGGGCACTCGACCGGCACCCGAGTAGAGCTCAGCAACCCCCATCAAGACATGCAGGCTGGCCTCGAGCTCTACTGGAGCCTCCTGACCACGACAGCACTGGTCCAAAAAGGCATCACCGTGGCCGAGACCATTAGCTAGGGAATACACGTCTACTGTGACATCACGCGATAGGTCACGGAAAGCTCGGAAGTTCTCCCGCCCTTCCTCCTCCCCATCGTCCGCTCGACTGGCGTGAAGTGGTACGGAATCTACTCTAGAGAAGCGCAACACAGCCTCGATGGTCGGCCCACCAAGTACCCTTATTAGAGTCGCTACTTGCTCTGCACTCAGGCACTCCTCATTCCACATGCCCCTCAGAGATTCCCAAACGTCGAGGACCGGCGAAGCGGCGCAGACAGGCCATCGAGGGAGCCGCAAAAATACCGGCCATACAGGGTAGTATGACTTCCCCAGAGGTGTCGAAGAGCAATGGCGTCCACGAACATGCCAAGACCCTACAGTACCGAGCGGCCTTGCCAACCTCATCACGATCAGCCTTCTCCAAGTTGCTGCCAACATTACGTAGGAAGGATAGGACGGAGGCGAGAGCAACACGCTCGCCATCGGAGCACTTAGACAACAACTGAGCTGACTCGCCCTTGGTAGTGCTCCACTGTGAGTAGGCGTTGGGGCTATGCTCGAGGCAGTCCACTATGGTGTCCAGCATGTTATGGGAGACCAGCCACTGGGCAACACCTACATTGCACAGCGGCGATGAGGAGCCCAACTGCAGAGAGGAGGTAGCTCTCCCCCATGCTGTGATCAAATCATGGGCCTGGTCCACAGTAGGGTTAGCCTGCGGCAGGAGGGACCACACCGACTCCAAATCCGGGATGGGCGGCAGGGACTGGCGACTCCGCATGCCTCGGTCGACCAAAGCAGAACATTCGCTAGCCAGAGACGTCAGCATGAACAGGCCCATGCCAACGTGAGCAGGCGAGGATACGGTAAAGTCAACGAGAGCCTTCACTGGAGAGTAGCCGGGAGCAGCTCCCTGCAGCCACTCCGCTGCCTCCTCCTCCCTGTTGGAGTACACTGCACGGGCTGCCAAGGCCGCTAGTGTGAGGGCCAGTCGCTGCAGCACCAATGGAGGTAACCCACTATCCCCTCCCTGCGATAGGATGGTGAACAACTCCTTGACCATGGGAGGACGTCCAGAGGATGATGACCGAGCCCTCAGGTACATCGTCTGCGCAGCAATGAACCTGCGCACAGTATAAGGCCTGAACGTCCCACCCCAACGGCGGTTGTACTACTTAACATTGGGGTCGCCGTCCTGAAGTAACGTCTTCCACACTTGCCATATAGCGGTACTGTCCTCAGCGAAGCGCCGAAGGTATTCGTCAGCTTGCCGCCTAACAGCTTCCACAGTGGACCTCCCAGCAGTCACGAAGCAGCAGCCTACTTTGCATTAGCATCCGAGTGAGTCCCAAAGAGCACCGCCGTGGCGTTGACAACAGCTTGAGCACCGAAGTGTTGACTGTTGGGGGCGGCAGAGGGATGGCCATCCATTTGGGGTCAAGCGAACTCGGAACTACTGATGGCACTACAGCTGCCCAACGACAACGCAAGGCCAACAACGATAACGACGACGACGACGATGTCAGGTTGGCTACTTTGGTAGACATGCTGCTCCCGATTAACAGGAGGTATCACAAGGCGTGCATGAAGCACAAGAGCGTTGGTATAGCAACCGCCCCCATGAAGGAGAGCGGATGCGCTTGACCCTTCATGCTGAAGGCAGCGGCAACGCTCTCCCGACTCCCGAGGGCTCTCGAGACGTCAACTTCTGCCAACAGCTGGCCAGCCGCTACTTTACTCGGCGATGTATGGGTAGCGTAGGTGAAGGCTCCTTGCTGAAGAGAAGGCGATGCGTGGAGGGGCAACATAAAATGAGCCTACCTCGGCTTCAGGAGCGGGCTCTTGCTGCACCCGCACCACCGGTCTACAGACCCTTGCCTCAGGCTTCAACCAGCTACCATCTTTACGGCACAGCATCGCATAATTCTCATGATTCCGTATACCCAACCCCCATGAGTGGTGTCCCGCCTTATCATGGACAACAGGAGGATGCTGCCTACTGTCCGCTACCTCTTCAGTATGTACCCCGTCAATGGAAGACCGATGCTTGTGCGGGGAAGCACTGAGGTCCTCATTCCCATTATGCGACCCAGTACCGTCCTCATCTTCATTATGCGACCCAGTACCGTCCTCATCCCCATTATGCGACCCAGTACCGTCCTCATCCCCATTATGTGACCCAATAGCGTCCTCCTCACCAGTATAGCGGCCTGAAGCGTCCTCACGCCCAGTATGAGGCTGAGAGGCGTCCTCATGCCCAGTATGAGGCTGAGAGGCGTCCTCATGCCCAGTATGAGGCTGAGAGGCGTCCTCATGCCCAGTATGAGGCTGAGAGGCGTCCTCATGCCCAGTATGAGGCTGAGAGGCGTCGTCATGCCCAGTGTGATTAGAGCCCACCTCCTCAGTATTGTTACTGTTGCCTTCAAGCTTCTGCCTGTAGTACGGTATGAGCCTATAGGGTATCCTCTTCACAGGCTCCTCTATCGTCGTATCCCACACTCCATCCCTTATCTCATGCTCATCTCTTGTTGCATTCCCATTGGGGCTCTCCGGCGGCTCCAGCCCTCCTCCTCCTCCTCGAGCCTCCCCTCGCAGCAGTCGGCTGGACTCCAATTCCATTGACTGTACGAATGAAGGCTCGGCAGCCTCGGACAATCTGAGACAAGGGAAGTAGTCGGAAGATACTGGTGATGACCATAAGCGCCCAAACTCACCCCGCCCCTGATTGCTCCACTTCATAACGATGAGGCCCACCTCCTGTGGGCGGTGTTGTGGTTACGCTACCGCTGACAGTAGTATGAGCAACGGTAGTTCGGGCAGGCGGAGTGCCAATGGAGACTCTTGACACGGCCGACTCTTCCGTGGATACGCTGCCCTCGGTCGGGCCAGCGTGACCAGCAGTAGAGGTGTTGGTAGGCCCCAGACTTGACGCCCTGTCAGTAACGGTTGTAGCAGCATTGAAGGGTGTGCTGGACGCGGTAAAGGTATGAGTGTCCCCAGCCCCTTCCTCATCCTCTTCGTCGTCATCACAGTAAACCAATACCCTCTGGCCAGGAGAGGCTTTGACTCCGAGCTCATCATCCCAACACCTGACTAGACCTCAACGCCCGTAGCATCCCAAGCATACCGTACCACTCCTTCTCCTCCTCTGTACATCCCTCCACTACCGGCAGTGGTATGGACAGCCTTGACGATCCATCCGAAAACTTATCACAGGTAACCGTGACCGTCGCTCGGCTGTAGATGTATCTGAGCAGCTCACCTTAGCACCACAACGAGCCGAAACTAATCGCGACCTGTTGGCCTCCTTGCATGTGTAAGTAGCGGACTGGGCGTCCTCTCCCACCTCCACAGTCGCCCCTGGCACTTCTGGCCAGGTACAGTCTTGTGACCTGTGTAAATTATCATACAGCTACAGCGGAGCGAAGCATAAGTCTACCCGCCAGCAACCTCCATTGGGGGCTCATGACCCTCTTTATACACCCCTACCCCGAAAGAGGGGGAACTCGGGACGCATTCCTCTCCTGAAGGCCGCCACCGAGGCTCTGCACCTGTCGAGGTCACCAACCGCTACTGCAGAACCGCAGTCGTCCCCATAGTACTCACCGGTCTTCCCTTCGTCAATCACACATACAGCAGTAACCCCACCATCCCCGCCAGGAGCCCACTTATCATCACAGACAAACTCCACACGATCATCAACTCTACCGCCCTCGGTAGGGTTGAAATCGATCGCCCGGGCGTGCGCGATAACCGGCAAGGGACCGGTGCATCTCCTTTTCGCACAGGACAGCTCCATGTTGCCTAGAAGCGTATCTGAAAATACAAGTATTGAAGATACCGCGATACCAATGAAGTTGATGACCTCGGTATCTGAGCTCCCCGCTTTGACCGCAGGTTAAGTCCACAGACGAGGAGTCCGGCGTCAAGGGCTTGGCGGTGACCGACACAGGGTAGTCCAGGGAGACCTCGAAGTGGGACCTGATTCAGGCATCCAACAGCAGGGCGCACACGGGCCTCTAGGTACTTGATAGGCTCATCACACTGGAACTGCAGACTGCTCTGGTAGGGTACATGGGAGGTGTCTCGGCCGACGCCTACTGCATGGGCCCCCTCTATCTCCGGCATGGGGCCTGATGGTCATCAGAAGAAGTAGCAGACAGGAGAAGCTGCTGTTGAGCCGCTTACAGTCGGCTGCGCATACACCACCCGTTGGATTGACGAAGTTGCCATCCTCGCCGCACAGGACCTCCACTGTGCTGCGGGAGCTTCCCACAATGCGGGAATGAGTGTTGCAGGACTGAAGGACGGCAACAGCGATGCAATGGTAGTAGCGGAGGTTTGCCCAGGCCTACTAATGAGATCGTCTGGCCAGCTATGATGGCAGAGCCGGCGGTGGTAAGGTTGCCACGGTCTGTGTTCATGGTCCATCGTGATGGGATATCATCCACCTCGCCACATTGAACAGGCTGGCAGGTATCCATGGGGACGCTACAGAGGCAGCCAACATCACAGGCCCACTTTACCACCAGCAGCTTACTCCCAGTCTCCCGCAGCATCACACCGCACCGTCAACGTCCTTCGGCCTGCCTCGCCATTAACAGCGTTGCCATCACTACAGGTGTAGTTGAGCTGAGCAAGGACATCAGCTGCCTACTACTACCCAGAAGTACCCCAGAAGGAGGAGCCCTACCTGATCGTCGAAGCGCAGGAGGTCTATGTTGTCGAGGGGAGAGCTCAGAGTGGCATTATTGATAGACGGCGGCTTCTCATGGCACACCACTCGCTCGCATGGTGCCGACTTCGGGCTCGTGATCTCCCTAAAAATACATACAGGATCGATGCTCATGGGGAGCGTTGCCCCGCAGCTTACACCCTGACGTCGCCATCAGCCTTCCAGACAGTCTCGCAGGGGAGGCTGAACTGTCCAGTCTCGTCCGTTGTTGTGTAACCCACATCACAAGTATACTCCAGGCGCTGCCCAACACGAACGACCGCGGCCTGAGCACCACGACTACTAGGCCTACAGTACCGCGCACGGTATCCCACCTCAGCCGTAATGGAAGGCTTCGCGTTGGGCACGTGCAGAGGTGTGCGGCACATGACCGCAGTGCAGGTAGGGAAGGGCGAGGGCTGCCAATGACCATCTGGCCCACATGTCCTGACAACAGCACTCGGTGAGGGTCCCACCACCACTACTGCCTAGTACGCCGTAAAGTGATGATTCTCATGGGCGTCGTGGACTGCCGGTGAGCCTGCAGTGAAGCCTGGGGCACACTTGTAGTCGACACTATGGCCGTAGGAGATCTTCCCGTGGATATCCTCCACCAACGCCTCCCCTGCCTTCACGTAGGGAGGGGCTCCGCAATTGACCGGCTCGCAGCCCGACAAGGATGACCCAAGAGGCACCTTATGGGACTCCGTACCTCACCACAGCCCCCCCACCAGCTATTACTACCATTTCCCCTCTCGAGTTGCACACGTACACTATAGTCTTTGGCCCGTTAGGGACACCATCACCGGTATGGCCCAGACTGCATGTGTAGTTGACGGTCTCTCCAGGGAAGAGGAAGCCGAAGGGCCTCCTCGAGAAGCTCTTCCCGTGGGACTGGAGATCGATGAAGGCAGAAGCATGGTCCTAAAGTAGCATGTCTATGAAGGCTCTGTGCAAGCGTGAATATTTCCATACCACATTTCCCGCTAATTCCCCATTGGGTATACTGGTAGGGACATCGGTGCACCCTCGCCTCTCGCACCTCGACAGGCCAACATAAGCCCCAAGGGCCGAGCATTTGACGATGAAGGTCTTCTTATTGTCCGGAGTGAGGGTGCCCGGTTCACCTAGCACGGACTACCCTCACACTTAGAACATGGTGTCTGGCGGCAAGCCTACATGTGTACACTGCCGCTTCCTCGCCGTCAAACGACTGCCACTCCCAAGTAGCCGAACCCACCTCAGGCGGAGGCTCTTTACAGGCACTCCCTGAGGAGAATCACCAATCATCTGTAGAACAGTGGCTGATCTTATTACCTTTAAGGGAAGAACCCGTCTGTAAGGCGAAAGGCTCTTGCTGTAAAGCAGCCCCCAAGGAGAGCCCTCGCACTCGATACCCCGCTAACAGCGCAGCAACAGTGATGCCGATGATAAGACTTACATGAGAGCGGATGCTCATAGAACAGGAAGAAAGATATTATCTGCCCTCACAGTGAAGGCGAGTGAATTGATGTAACACAAGGGAACAGGAAGACGGAAATTATTCTAGCATTTAAGTAGTAATGATGCAACATCAGAATCATCACTGCCGTCATCATCGAGCTCCTTGACAAGCAGCAGTCATCAGCCCGACTACCGAGGCGGCCACAGCAGCGAAAGAATTCTACTTGGGCAATTGGGAGTGCCCTCCCCTCCATACTGGGATCGATAGACCGCTAAAGGAGGCAGGATACCCAACAGCAGGGAGTGCGGAGATGAACGACTGATGATCTTGTTGTTGGAGGCTTCAACGACGACCACAACACTAGGAATGAAAAACAACAGGGGGGAATGATGACAACGATGACCAGTCATCAGTGGTGAATGCTAGGCTGGTGTAGGGGATGCTTAGCTCTTGTAGGGGATGCAAAGGTTGCTGCCCTTCTCCATAGCACCAGAGGCGACAACAAGGCCGACAATGAGACCGTACAGGCCCAGTGCTTCGGCAAAGATCAAAATAAGGATCATACCCACGAAGAGCTTGCCGTTGGAGAGAGCGTTGCACCTGATGATGATGAGAGTGATGATGATGAGAGTGATGATGATGAGCAACTTACCTCACGCCGATATCACCGACGATGCCGATAGCGTATCCGGCAGCCCAGGCAGAGAAGCCGACAGTAAGTCCGGCACCGAGGAGGGCATAGGCCTAGGATGGGACGATTGATGAGGGAAGGGTGGCAGGTTGATGATGACGACTTACCGAATAGGGGCTGAGGGCGGCGGGGTTCTCGAGCTTGCCGTTGATGATGACAGAGGTGATGAGACCGTAAATACCCAAGACACCAGCCATAACAACAGGGATGAGAGATCGCATAACGAGATCACCTGAGTAGTAGTATAGGAAGCTACCATTATTGTGGGATGGTAGTACCTCTCATAACACCCATACAGGCGATGCCAACACCGGCCTTGGCGGTACCATAGGCAGCACCAAGGTTGGCGAGACTGATGGAGGCAGCAATCCCCAAGGAAGCTAGGAAGAAGTTGGTAGGGGAACAGTATCTATAGAGAAGACGATGATCGGAGCTGGTGATGGAAATTGCGCGGCTGGGCGACCGCAGTCTGTCAAAGAGCCACAGCCGAGTGAGAACGCAGCAAACGACTTGAACCAATTTAACGGGATTACTTGACAGACACATGCCTCATCAGATCTAAGGGACTGGGCCACCGGTATTTTACATGCTTATTCTAAACACGCGCTCGAAGAGTCAGTTCCAGTCCGACCTAATCCGAATCTTTCACGCGTGAAGATCGGATATCCCATCCCAACGTACAAGCCCTCCTGAGCAGCTAGTGCGGTCGATACGGCGAACATGGTGTCCTTCTAGTAGCTGGACGACACGGTGACCAAAAAAGAATTCAGCGCGCTGGAGTCAAGCTTAGAGGGCGGGCGCGAACAAGCTGAAATTGTGAGGAAGTGTAAGAGTGCAAGATTTGATTGTGGAATTGCCGTTGAGTAATTGCAAGAATGTGCGAGTGTAGCAAGATTTTAACTTCGTAAACACACATTGAGTAGAGCTTTTATAATGGGCACTCGTGGCCTCCTACCCGAGAGTGAGTTGGAGAGGATCTGGCAGTCTCATGTAGCCACAGACGAGGAGGACGGTAAAGCCCGGCCCAGCAATCTTGTTAAAACAGGTAGTCATGGTACGGGTTGTAGGCTGGCTCGAACGGTGGAATGACTAGGCCACTGATAATGGGTGGTTACACGGTAGTTGTAGTGTAACCACTGATAATGGGTGGTTACACGGTAGTTGTAGTGTAACCACTGATAATGGGTGGTTACACGGTAGTTGTAGTGTAACCACTGATAATGGGTGGTTACACGGTAGTTGTAGTGTAACCACTGATAATGGGTGGTTACACGGTAGTTGTAGTGTAACCACTGATAATGGGTGGTTACACGGTAGTTGTAGTGTAACCACTGATAATGGGTGGTTACACGGTAGTGGTAGTGTAACCGCCAACATACGCGTTCCGAGCTAGGCACGAGTTGATAAGAACTGTGCTGCTATAAGCCTCCTTTGTCAGCGGCCGGGGCCATGCTCCTACTAGTACTCTTCCTGTGGTGGAAGCGATCCTTTTTGAAGCAACGGAGGGGCGGTATGGATGACTTCAATACCTGGGCTAATGACATAGTAGATTCCATGCTGGCTGAGGATAGGACAACAAATAGGACCCAAGGATGTAGTACAGGGACACCAGCCGCAGCAGCCCATTCATGTCTCATAGGGGGGCTGATCCTCTGATGGAAATTCCGCTTGGATGGAGGCTTCGTGCTAGCGTCTTACTCCTGGTCGAGTCTTGCAGAGGTTTAAACTTTCATAGGAGAGCGCTCCTTTGATGTGGTATAGCAATATTTAGACCGTCCTGTGTCGTCCTACCTGTACTACCACCTTTAGATCAACACTCCGGCGAAGGTTGGTAGTACATGTGTCGTTTGTGTTAGTGATCCGCTGTCTTCGCTGCCTGGCCTTGGTGCCTCGAGGGAATGTCCAACTTCATCAACTCCATCACCAGCGTATGCAGCCAACTAGTCGGTCTCCGTCGGCCCTACACGCAGCCGCCCCTCGGTTGCGGTCATCAGACATAGTGGAGTTCTCGGAGTGGGTTCGGAGACTACACCACAGTAGTAGCACCATTGACCATCATGATACAAGAGCCCCTCCTTCCCCCGCGGACGCCGTCCATAGGAGCAGCTTATAGCCGCCCTCCTCATCGTCCACTATAATTGACTTGAACCAGTACTGTTGTGTTCGTGAGAGCGGCGTGAAGTCGGGACTAGGGCGGTTCATCGCGTTACCGGTCCTTGGGGGCGATTAGGGCGGCACATGGAGGGGAATTGGGGGAGGTGTGGTATACTCTCTCAGATAACTTCTCTTGAAAAGTCAATAGTCGGCTACTAGCTCGCCTTGGAGCTACACTGTGCATTGGGTAGTTGCACGTGACATGAGCCGCCCGTCGGTGGTGGGGTTCATCAAGGACGTGTCTATGAGATCTAGCAATCCTGCCAGACCAACCATTACGTACCATCAGATAGCCGCTGATGGGAGCGTTGGTGGTGGCAGCAGTATTGTCGTTGACGCAGATATCAGCCTGACCTGTGTACGCTAGATTGCTGGGCTGTTCACGTAGAGACGGGTTGCTCTCCCCACACCTTGTAGCTTCCTCCGTCCTCATGTCCGCCCCTCCGTAGCCATCATGACCTTCTCACTAAAGTGGGTGCACTCGTCACCCGGCCCTCGTTACTGGCTACACCCCACCAAGCCTCTTGCGCTGCATCAGCCCTCCCCAAGCATCCTCGTCCTCTGGGACTACTACTCGAATAGATACCGTCACCTGCGCTGCCTAGAGGCCGCTGGAGATGTCCTCGACGCATGGTTCTCTCCCCTCGAGAGGGATGTGCTATATACTGTAGAGAGGGCGGGGACGATACGGTTGTGGAGCATCCGCCATGGCAGGAGTGATGGCACCGTTGCTATACGTCCCGATGGTCACGCCGAGGCTTCAAGCTGGAAGCTAGCCTCTGTCGTCTGTGATGGCTGCTCAGGGCTGTTACACCTTTGCGTCGTCACTGAGGAGTTGCAGCTGCTTGAGCTCTCCTTCGATCCTCGTGAACGGTCTCTTGTTGTCCGTAAGTGCATCGATGTATGGCAGCCTGGTGGCCTGGGCCCGTCCAGTCTAGTGTGCCTACCGAGTACAGAGGGCTCCACTGCAGCTGCAGCAGCAGCCCTGCTCCATGGCGATGGCCGGGCCATCTCCTTCCATGCTTTTGATTCATCCCAGGATGACGCGGTGACGGTAACCAGACTGAGGCCCACGGACGGCTCTGTCGTGGCCATAGCGAGGTGCGGCACTGGTGGGCTCTTGGCGCTCTCCTCTACAGGCGAATTGACAGAGCTGGAAGGGGAGTCCATCAAGAGAGTCCCTCTGGATGGTTCTCGTGCTGTGTCTCTATGGCAGGGTGCTAATGGTTGCTGTGCGGTGAGGACGACCGAAGGGAGAATTGCCGTAATAAGTCCGGAACATGGTCCGCTGTTTTTGGACCACGCGTCGCAGTCTCCTGGAGTGGCCCTTGTGGCCACCAATTCGGACGTAGCTTTGATCGTTCACTCGGACGGCTTGGTTGAGGTTGTCGACATCCGCACCGCCCGGACGCTGGCCTCCCGTCGGCATACCCTTCCTGGATGGGAGCTCCCTATCGTGGCCTGCTGGGGGGATGCAGTCGTTTGCACTGACGGCACGAGCACCGCCGTGGTCAGCGGCGTCAACGACCGTGGCAGGCTGGCTCTAGGCGTGGATAGAGGTGTCAGAATATCCACCATGTGCGTGGCAGCAGCACCTACACTGTGGTTGGGGTATGAGGATGGAGAGGTACTTCTATGCGGGTTGGAGGGGGAAGTGTGGGCGAAGCGAGGTGAGTACTCCTGTGACTGTGCTCCTGTATGGATAAGCGCACTGGAGGGAGCGAGAGAGGCTATGTTGACCTTCGAGGACGGCAGTGCAGGCCTGCTGGAAGAGTCAGAGTTGAGGAATCTGAAGATGTTGCAAGAGTTCAAGTTCGACGACGGACGCTGTAAACGAGTGGAGTGCGTCGGCCGTCCGGGCGGGAGGAATGATCGATATTGTCTGGCCGAGATGGAGGAGAGTCTGGTGCTCTATGAAGTATACGAGCTAGGTAAGTCGCTAGTACACTCGGCGTTGAGGAAATTCAAGTGGGCTCAAGAATGCAAGTGGTGCATGAATAATTTCACACACACCTTAGTATTACTTCTACCTACTGATGAGGGTAGCTCGATCGAAATGGTACGGCTGTGGGGCTCGACAGGGAGGATGGAGGGTGGCGGGGATGCGGACAATAAGATATTGCTGCCAGGGGAGTATCTTGGATGGGAGGCCTTGACAATGGACGAGAGAGGAAAGTAGGTTCCAGGGGTGGCGCCGTGTTCTACAGTGATACCGTTTCGAGCTAGTGATGGCTCCTTTTAAATTATTCCTTACTGTGGCTTCCAGTCTGTGGGCTAACACAAAAGAACTAACTGTAGCAGGCATTGGCAGCAGCAGCAGGAGCAGCAGCTTCGAATTACGATAATTACAGCATCCTTGTCTTGTGCTGCGTTCTCGGTCCTGTACTCCGCCACTACCCTCGATCTTATACCATCACGTCCCCTCATCTAGTCGGATAGCCCCCTTCTGAGCGCTGCGGAGTGCATTCTTTAAATGAGCTTGACTATCGCCCTGCGCCATGGCTTTTCGTCGATAAGGGCATAGTACTGAGAGTAGGGCTACTGATGTGGCCTCTCGTGAGGGCGACTTTCGGTCAACAAGCGGTGCGACCAAACGCGCTTCCGAGTTCGTACCTCATCTCAGGTTTTTGATTGCCCTCAGCAGTCGTGGAGGACAACAGCAGTGCATTGTGGTGTGCATCCCGTGGGGGTGTCCTAGTGCTGCCGTCCCTACAGCCTGTGCTAGTAGGCTACCTACCCAAGGGGATGTAACCAGCATAGGGATGTGTGCCGGCCTGCTGTACCTTGGCTGCTCCAATGGACGAGTAGAGGTGTGGAAAGTACATGGCCTGTTGGAGTCGGGGGAGGCCCTTCGACCAAGGATTGCTGATGTGGTCATAGCTGCACGAGAGATGGGCCTCTGCCGGAAGTGGCTGCCATCGGGAAGGCCGTCGGCGACACTGCACCAGTGCGGCCCTCCTCTTCTGTGGCAGACAGGGCCTTCCGAAGCATGGATCGGTTCGACTACGATGATACTCAGACCGTGTCGAATGGGAGCCCTTGAGGTGTCCCCTGCCGTGGAGAGCACTATTGGCATGGCGATGCTGGTGTAACGGCTTCATTGGATTGTGTCTTCAATATTCATGCTGGGTGGATGGACCGGTCATCATTCTTAGGACCCCTCCTAGACAGTTCCTCGCGGATGTCGCTTCGTGCCAAGTCCGCCCTCCTGTCGAGTATAACCACGCCGCTAACCCAACGCCATCAGCAACAGCAGCCCTACAGTGACTTGGTCGCCCGAGTGGTAGAGGCTTTGAGCAGCATCTTCCGCACTGCCTCGGTCGTGGCGGACAACCAGGTCTTCGAAGGCAGCAGGGAGCTCATGCGCTTGAGCGAGTAAGGCCATCACCGTCATTGGCGTGCCCCTCTGTCCGCCCTACTGCCGTTCTCGGTAGCGCCACCCCCTGGTCAGGTTCCTCGTGATCGATAGGAAGCTGCGGGAACTGCTGAAGGTTGGCGATGTGATGCCTGATGGCTCGGTACAGACACTCGCCGGGGACCAACCGGCGAGAGATTGGTTTCACCTCAAGGAAAGGCAGAGGGTACATCTTGCCCATCTTGCATCACCTCGCTTTTCCCTAACGCCGGAGTCCTTCAGTCCTCTAATATGAGTGCTGTTGGCATGATAGACGAAGGAGCCTTCCTGGACCGTTGGTGCTCCATAGTACTCTCCCCTGGACGAGGATGGTCTGTCGACGACAGGGAAGCCTGTAGGGGCATCGTCGAGTCCTTAGAAGAGTTCTCTGGGAAGTGGCCCCACCCGTACCCAGCTACTCTGGTAATGATTCCTCCTCAGGTCCGACCCTACAGCAGATCGAGGACTTGGGGTAAGGCGTTGCTTCTCGAAGCTTACTGTTTTATCCCCGCCAAATCTAGGCCGACCATCGACGAGGAGCTGATGAGGGACAGGCCGTTGCCTCAACAGCGGCCGGGGTGAGGGCGCTCTACCGTTCCACTGTCCACAGCTGCTTCCGGTCGGACGATGCTCGAGAGAAATGGGATAAGCTATGCGAGGAGGTGGGGTGACTCTCATCACAGGTAGCCACTATCGACAGCGTATCCCAGGTTGATGCTCGCTACCCGAACCCTCCTGAAGGGCTTCGACAAGCTGAGGAGCTGCAAGTGCTAGGCATGGAACTGTTCTATGAGGATGCACAGCGTGCCAAGTGGCAGTTTGATGAGTTTGCCCGACGACTGCAGCAGCTCACTCGATCTCAGTAGGCCTAGGATGGCATCATCATCGTCTGTGGATGGCGCTCGTTAGAGATGCTCGACCCGGACACAAATCGGGAAAGGACCATGTTGTGAATCCCTCGTGGTCCCAGACGTGAAGGCGGGACTGATCTAGACCCCCTTCTCGCCTTCAGATTCATCCCATCGGAGCTCCCGTCTCAGAACAAAGTGGTAGAGAACTGCCGTTTGTTCCACGCCAACAACCTCTTGACGATGCTCGATATCGTCACGGGGGCGCTGCAGTTCACGACACTCGAGAGCTTCCTCGCCGGGATGAGGCTCATAATGACCGAACAGCAGGTAGCGCCTGGCCCTTATGATGGACCTGGCTACAGACTCTCTCAGTTCGACCGTCATGACCTCTGCCTGGTCGGTGTTAGGAATACCATCAACGACTATCTTCCGACAGCAGCACAGCAGGTATTCCCTCCTACGTCAGCGTGGAGGCTCCCATTGTCCTTGATAGGAGCCCCCTCCCTTGTCGTCTTGGAAGCCTCCCTGCCTCGAGCTCTACGTGCGGGTTTGCCAGTTCGTCTGTTGTCTGGAGATGCATCTTCCCAGTCTTTGGGCCACTCGCAGCCATCAGGCCGTCCTGGTAGGGTCCACTCCCCGCAACCTATAGTAGGCCTTTGGTGGTAGGCGTACAAGTCTTTGTGGGAGAAGGAGAGGGCCCTGCTCCTGGCTACTATGGACGACGATACTCCCCTCGCTGAGGGCATCATTAGGGTAGGGATCTGGCCACGCTCCTCAGAGTACAGCTGCTCCCAGCACACCCCAGCAATCGTTGTGGATGAGGTTAGACAGCTGCCAAGTGGAAGGACCAGCATCCACTTCGCCGCTTGGCACGGCAACATGAGGCTTTGCCAGTAGGGCCTAGCCATTCTGTGAGAATGCACGTTCCTCTTCTCGATCAGGCATCTCCTTGCCAAGGGAGCAGATGTCTTCGATAAGGTCACCTCGGAGGGGCTCATGCCCTTCGCGCTCGCCCTGGAGAGGGGCCATCTCGATGTTGCCAAGTTGTTGTTGGATGCTGCCGTTCGGGAGTATCGCTACCAGGACCGCCACCTGGTGTACGAGTACGCCCCTAAGACGTTACAAGCACTGGATGCGATGATGGATTGGACTATCGACCGTTCATCTCTCCAGCGTGGAGAAATTGTAAGATTTACAAGAGTGCCTGAGGACGGAGATAACACCACTGATGCCAATGGAGCGAGCAACGGTGTGGGCCTTCAGTCGAGAGGGAGGCGTGGGCGAGTGGTAAGTCTGACCAAGGACGCAAGACCAACCAGCGGGTTCGGGCGGTCTCCCAGGAAAGATCCCAAGATCGAGATGGCATCTTGTACGGCTCACGTAGCTCCCCACTACGTTCCCTTCGTGAAGCTCCTGAGGGGTCTGGGGGCTCGCCTGAATGGCCCCATCATGGCCAGAGGGGGTACCCGACTGCACAAGGCAGCCACGACAGGGAAGGTCGACTTGGTCGAGAGTCTGTGCATGGGCCGAGCTGATGTTAACCTCACCGACTTGGACTCGATGACCCCACTGGCCTTGGCCGTACGAGCCGCGACTGCTGATGCGAGGCTCATCGGCACCCTGTTGAGGTTCGGGGCCGACCCGAGCGTGCAGTTCCCTCGAGATGGCAGACAGGGCAGCTCCCGCTGGTCACCCCTCCACTGTGCAGCCTCCAAGGGATGCATCGGCGCTGTGAAGCTGCTGTTGGATTTCCGAGCTGATGCCAGCATGTATGACGAGGAAGGGACCACCCCTTTGCACCTTGCTGTTAGCGGTAATCACAAGCCCATCGTCAGCTGCCTTACCCACTTCGGCAAGCGCTCTCTGGATGTTAATGCTACTGACAAGGAGGGTAACACAGCCTTGGATGTTGCTATGGTAACGCCCGATAGTGACGCTTGTGTTGAGGCTCTCGCATGCGCTGGCGCCTCTCATAGTGTCTTCTGGTACATAGAGCAAGGAGACGCCGATGAGATAGAGAGTTTGGCGAAGAGGGGCTACGTCGATTTTGTGCAAGTTAACGGTAAAGGCCAGACACCGCTGGAACTGGCGCGAAGCATGCCGGGGTTCCTCGGCAAAACCATGGTACAAGTACTGGAGAGAATCCTCGACACTTCTGTCTCGTGATCACGAAGGACAGAAGGATATTCGACCTGTTGGTGCGGGCGAGAATCGGTGAGAGTTGGCGTTGGGAAGGCTCATGATTCCGCCATGATCACACTCTGGAGGCGTTGTTGTCCATTTACCATCTGCTCTTGGGGTGTTGAGTTACACTATGAGCTTTCCAGTGGCGGGGAGGGGCTGGGGATCTTTCCTTTGTGCTGTTAGGGGGTTAACACTGTCTGTTCTTGGGGCCATGCCTCCTCGGAAATGTCCCCTGCCGCTGACTCGACCCGAGTCCTTGGAAGGGTCCAGTCGAACGGAGGACACTGATTGTTGTTGCTCGGCTTGCCTGTTGGCTTTGGAGGAGCCGGCCATGATGGCATGCACCAACACGTGCTCCCATGTCTTCCACTACGACTGCATAGCCCAATGGTCCAGCAGGGACAACAGGTGTCCCCAATGCAAGAGACGATTCCAGTGGATAGCTGAGTACGGTCCTGATGGCAGCAGGGTGAGGTGAGGACTTCGGCTTCCTTAGGGAGCGTCGTGCGCAATTACACCCGTGCATCACTAGCGTTGAGTGTCGAATGAGGTCTGATGATGAATGTGGCTGAGAGGAGTATATGACAAAGAAGGGGTCGTGTACTGCCCTTATTGCTATCAGTCTGGTAAACAACGAAATGAGGAGATGGGCATTGGGAAGGTTGATCCCAGCCTTGACTCATCCCAGGCGCTCATCATCAACGGTTTAGTAACACTGTTGTTATATGAGGTGGGCTTAAGCCTAGCAGTAGAAAACATCTATCGCGTGACGAGCGACAGCCGACACGACGACGTGTCTACCAGCTTGATGCCTAACTGAGATGGAGGTACTTCAGATACGCCCATTGCAAGCTAGTTCGGCAGAAGGGCATCGAGAACACCGAGGCTGCAGAGCTGCGCTGTGAGGGCTGCGGTGATACCCTTCCGGAAGAGGCGGACAGCAGCAGTCCCGAGGAGGACATCGTCCTCTGCACGGGAATGGATGGTAGCTGCTTGGCGACCTTCCATGGGTAGTAGGCTCTCCCCTCGGTCAGGCATCTATGAGGGGCCCGATGAGGGAGTCTATCCCTATGCTTTCTTCTCTCTCTCCTACCAAGGGAGCCATTGTGCCACGGTTGTCTCTGTATCAGGCACTGCGCTGCAGAGCTGCTCTACGAGCGTGTCAAAGACCTTGGCTACGATCGGAGTGATGTTGATGAGGGGTTCTTGGTAAGCCTGCTACTGCTGCCATTCGGTAGTAGTACTCTCTACGCCTTCTCAGCACCTCTACTTTGCATGCCCTTACTGTCATTCCAACGGGCTGGTGGACCCTCCGCCTGCCAAGACATCAGCATCGGCGAGGAAGCGCAAGAAGCGTCATGAACATCATCATCGACAACACAAAGTGCCGCCGCCTTCGACCTCGGCTTCGACCGTGGTGGAGGACCCTGAAGGCCCTGACCAGCGGAAGCGGCCACACCATGCCAGCGGCTTCCTAATGGTGGATGAAGGAGCCCCTCGAGCAACGACCAGCACGCCTCTTCCCGTCGCCTTCAAGGATGCCTCCAACGGTGCACTGGCGGACTTCCTCACTCGGACGGCGCCCGACCCGAGCCGGCCAACTTCCCTTGCCAACGTCGCTATCTACCGCCAGAGACGCTTGGCGCGGAAGGCCATGAGGGATAGACAAGCTGCAGCAGCAGCAGCGTCATCATCATCAGCCCAGGCTGCCGCTGGAGGGAAGGACGCGAACTTCGAGGGCTCCCCATAATTTAACTAGCAAGAATGACCGACGGCCAGTGTACAGTTACCATAGTTTTCTCTGCGTGGAGTTTCGTTGGGGATAGAAGGCCTTCTGGCGGGCCAGTTGAGGTTGTTGTCGAGTCGCAGCTCCTCATGGAGAAGTACGATACCCTCCAAACCGTGGGAGAAGGGACCTACGGTGTTGTATATAAGGCAGGATAGTACTCGCTGGCTGTATCACGGATGCTGTAACCATCAGGCCCGGGTTCGATCCCCGGCCGAGGTATTTTTCGGAGAGAGGCCACCCGAGTACGTGGCCATTAAGAAGTTCCGAAGGCCTGTTGGGAAGGAGGAGAGCGTTGAGAGTAGGCGGTGGTGGTGCCGACCAGTGCTGATGGTTTACCTTGTAGGGACCGCTGCACGCGAGACTCGACTGTTGTCTGAGCTGAAGCACCCCAATATCATCGAAATGCTGGAAGTCGTCCGCACTGACAATGGAAATTTATATCTTATTTTTGAGTGGGTAGCGGCGGCGGCGCCTAGGTGTCGGCATCCGTGGCGTGAAGTTGCGCCTCGTGTGCTGCCGGGGGTCCTCTCCTAGCGAGGCTGATGCCCCTGCATGCCCGTCCCCATTCTCAGATTCGCACCCCAGACTTTACTTGATTTAATAGAGCGTTGTAGTTCTTCGGATACCACTACTCCCCAACCCCTCTATGACGGGCACCATAAGGGCCGGGGGATTGGCCTAGCAATGACGATGACGATAGGCAGGCAGCTGGTCGCAGGTCTGGGGTATATACACTCCAAGGGGAGTCATCCATAGGGATGTTAAACCGGAGAATATCCTCCTCACCGGTAGAGCGACGGCGGCGGTCCATGATGATGACAATGGTCGTTGTACAGGGGAACGGCTGGATGTGGTTAAGCTGTGCGACTTCGGCTTCGCCCGTTACTTGAAGGAAGCCGACACGTCCCTGTCTGAGGAGGGGGCTCGTCACGCAGCTGCTGCCAACCTCACGGAGTGATGACGATACACGCTCGATGATCGCATGAGAGTGTTCAAGCAGATATGTATCAACACGATGGTACAGGGCACCGGAGCTCCTATTGGGGCCAGGGGGGAAGAGGGGGAAGGGCAAGAACGGCAACTATGAGCAGTCCATAGATGTCTGGGCCCTCGGCTGCGTGGTTGCCGAATGCGACACGGGTAAGTGGCTCCCCTGTGCTGAGGGCTCCTTCGACGACTGCTCCAGGCGAGCCGGCATTCACGGGGGACTCGGACGTGGCCACGTTGAAGTTGATCAACGACGCCCTACCAGTCCCTCTGCCAGCCACTAGAAGGAGGGCTGTGTTGTCTGCTCAGGGGCAGCGTACCCCACAATTCATCAAAGACAGGTTGGCTAATCGTTTTTCCTCGGCCGATCATGGCAATGATGTGGCTTCAGGTACAGTCCGAGGTTGCATGCCTTCCTTAGAGGCTGCCTCCAGTACAGTCCTAGTGAGCGCCTGGCATGTGTTGACTTGGCCCCACTGCTCGTGGGGCTCCCCGACTCTGCCGTTGCACTCGATAGTGGTCATTCAAGGACCTTATCACAGTCCCATCAACGCGCCTCCAAGCGAGAACGATCTGGCATCTTGTCTTGTGAAGGTAGGCCGTCAGGAGGGGCGACTCTTGTCCCCACCGGCCTCAACAGATGGCGGCTTCGGCCAACCATCGGGGCCCTCTAAGCGACGCCGCAGTGCCTGCCTCGTGAGCGGACGACTAGCAACAACACCGCTAGGTAGGCTGAACGGCAAGTCGCGGTGGAATGCAACTCCTCCAGCATCAGGCAGCGAGCCCTCCACCAGTGCCTCCGGGTTGAGTTCATCATCACCACGACCAACTCCTAAGTTGACCCGTCGTAAATCTGTGTGTGATTCTCGGGAACGTCGCCGTCTCGCCGTTCTGACGTCGGTTCCTCCTCCTCTTCCTACTACTCACCACCATCCTGTAGATGCCTAATAATTCATAGCACCAATTAAACAACAACAGCCAGCAGACCGGAGGTGTATCTACGGAGTATTCACTTGGCTTCACCTCGTCTGTGCTGCTGATGTTGCTGACAGTCTCACCATCCATCTCTGGGATATCTCAGACCCTGTGGGACTTGGTGTCATCATTAATCCCCGTCACTATTACCTCGGCGGCCCAGTTTCGTGTCATGCTGCTACTACTACTACTACTGCTGCTGATGAGGATCAATCTACTTGGTCTCTTACGGGCCATCATAATGTGAGTGTTGGCTTGTCAATAACTACTGGGCGAGGAGCAGCTTCTGCTTCGTCGTGGTCTCACTTATAGCGAAGCGAAATAGTTAAATGCACCGCAAGGACTCCCTTCAATGCTGTGTCTTGCAGTTGATAGAATGGTAGAAGGCTCAGTCCGACAGATCCATGCCCAGAGGTTGGCAGCACACGCTGTCCCTGGTCATCATCGGACTACCCGAGTGCAGAGGCTGGTCGGCGCACCTTCACGGTATGGCAGTGTGAACTGTAGATGCCCCAGGTGCATCCACATGCTATGGTCATCCCATACCGAGTCGTCAAGGCGACTACCCACACCGATCCGTATGAAGGAGGTGTAGTTTATAGGACTGCCCCCATCAAGCATCAGTGAGCAGGCGGATGTATCAGCTTCTCATAGGCATTTGGGTATTGTCATATTATCCGTTGACAAATCTTTCGTACCACTCCAATCCCACTTCAGCCGGAAAAGTGATATCCCTGTTCAGCCTCCGGGCCAAGGTCCGTACTCCCGATAAGATCAGTACATACGAGCACGACTATTCTTCAATACAGATGAGGCCGAAGTTGGATATAACGAAGGAAGCCGCAGGGTCATCCTCGAGTAAGGCCGACACCTTGCCTCAGGCGTGAGGACTGACCACCATCATCATCATACTTGCTGCTCCTGGATGGTGATGATATCGCCCGTTCTGTAGACACACCTGTTACGCGGATGATGACTTCGCGTAGCGAAACTCATGTGACAGAGTGAAAGAGAGTCCGTTTAATCGTCTGTCTACAGTGGGCTATCGACAGGTACGGACGTGACAGGGATAAGCTCATCACGTTCCTACAGTAGTAGCAGCTCACGCAGCATTGCATCCTCGATGAGTGCCTCAAGTCATGTGCCTGGCAAGGGCCTTACCACGGAACGCCACCATCGCCTCACCGCCATGGGAACAGTAGAGAGGCTGTCGAGCTTGCAGAGGTGGGTTTGCTCACCTCCAACGGAAGCGTCCGAGCTGCGCCACGAGTAGGTCCCTGTCCGGCCCTATACACCTAGCGATCAACGACTGGTCAGGGTCATGGTGGTCCCCAAAGGCCTATCCTCAAGTACGTATTGGATGAGTCACTCTCTAAGCTTATGACCATGCTTGCCTCTTCTTCAGATGTGTGAAGGGGGTACGGACAGGCAACTGCATTTACGACAGATGGTGCATCGGTTGAACCTTCGATCCCCTGACCTCCTTAACCATGTTTATTGAGCTGTGATACAATTGAACGATGGCCTTGCGCTCAGTGGCTCTGAGAAAATCTGGCCTTCTAGATGGTCACGCGGGGACCACCACCGCGAGTTGGATTGAATCGTGAAGTTGTCCATTGTGGAGCGCCCTTTGGTAACGAGTTCGATATAGTGGTACCAGTTAGACCAACGGGGTCTCATTGTGGTACTGGGGGTTCCCTCTGCTAGCCCGGGCAGGGGAGCCCCCTGAGGGGACTGCCTTACTTTAATCCCTGTAGTTCACGTCAATTAATGCCGCCGAAGCCTGCTGACACTCTTGTGGGGGAACTTGCCCGCCTACGTCAGCAAATAAGAGACTCAGCCGAGCGTGTGAAGAGGCGGCAGATGATCTCAGAGCGAGGCCGTCCGCAGCTGACAGCCTCCGCTATTCCAGAGACAGGTCGGTGTACAACTCACGATGTGAGCCGGCCCTCAGCGGCCACGGAGCAAGGAACTGGAGCCCCTCCCATGATAGCCAAGGCGGACCTTCTTCAAAGGAAGAATCAGTTGCACTCCTACGTGAGTGAGTGTCTCTGTCCTCACTCAGGGCACGCACTCCCGCCGCTCAGATCAGAACGCTCGAGAGTCGACTCACCGAAGCCGAGGACATCCTCTCGTCCCAGACGGGAGCTAGTGAGACCATACACCGACTGAAGGCCTCGAACACTGCATTATCACGACAATTGGCGGCAGCGAGGATGGCTGCTAATAAGTGAGTTGTTCTTGCTGCGGCATTCTCATAGTGGTACCATCCGCTGCCCAATTCGTCGCCTTAGAAAAGGCTAACCTCGAGTGAATCAGCACGTGTACCGGCGGGCGCTGGGTTCAGGGCACGGTGTAAGGTACCGAGATCAATGCGATGCCCTACGAGAGAAGTTGATGCGGTCGACGCCCTCTCCTGAGGAAGGGCGTGATGGAGCGGCCGCAGGGCGGTTCGGCCCCACACTGGCTGATGCTCGCAGTCGAATCAACTCACTCACGGAAGCACTCGAGGCGAAGAATGTAGGCCGCCTCGATGAGTGTCATCAACCCTCAAAAGGTTACCCTCTGATAGAGGGTCGACACACCACAAATAGGGAGCCTCTATGGGCGTGGTCTTTCTCAGGCTGAGTGCGAACGATTGATGCAGGAGGTCTCGAGGCTCCGTGATGGGACGCTGCTCACCAAGCTGAGCAATCGGGTACGTTGAGACAGGATGCTATGGGGCTATTCCCTCCGTCCTGTGGCAGGTGTATCGTCTAGAGAAGGAGAACGCTGAGCTACGAGGAGAGCACTCACGGCAAGAGCATAGCGAGGGAAGTCTGGAACGCTTCATGGCGGACCAGTCAAGAGCAGTCAGCAAGTTCATGCGAGAAACCAGTGATTTGGTCAGCCCTATCAGCGACATAAGCTACATCTCGGCGGCGGCCACTCCTAGTGGACCACATGATCACCACTGATGCTGCTGCTGCCTACGTGTTGTGTTTACCAAGTGCCTTGTTCCTCCAATACACGTACATTAATTGAGGTAGAGATGGGCAACCTCCCCGATATCTACCTTTCTGCGGTCTACGGCTCGTCCCTCGACGAAAGGGAGTAACCCGAGATTCTCGTTGCCCCCCGATACAAGTTGCGCTGTTAGTGCAGCCTGCATGCACTTCTCGGGCCAACAGTGACGAAACAACAACATCTTCCTTGTGCACCACGAAAGCTTCTACGAACTCTATTCACGTTAGTATTTTCCTCCTTCCATGTATGATGAGCATCATCGCCAGGAGCCCTCACACGGGATTGATGTAACCGTTAAACGACGATTGGAGCTCTCCTCGATGAAGGCAGAGGAGGAAAATGTCATAGACGATCTTACGCCGCGGGATGCGTCGTGGGCCGTCAGGAATGAGCCGGCCTTCCATCCCGGGCTATTGGCCATGAACCCAATCTCAGTCACTGTTAGTAGTATGAGAACGAAGAGCTGGAAGCTTTTACGCAGTTGCCGGGAGCAAGCCGTTAGAGTAGCGCTCCTTGCCCTATTCACGCTGCTTCTTGTGGGCGTCCTAATTAACTTCGGCAGCGGTCGCCTTGTCTCTCGGGGCAGCGGCTCTCTTGAGCAGTCGATATTTAAGGTGGTGCTGGATGCTGGCTCCACTGGCACTCGGATACATGTTTTTAAATTCCGCCGGAGGGATGGGGACATCACACTGGAACGAACAGCGGACCCTGAGATGACGTTTTTCCGGAAAGTTGACGGCGGTCTCTCCGCTTACAAGGAGAACCCAGAGGAAGCGAGGTACTATGGGACGGAGGGGGCAGTTGAGTTCGAATAGAAACCAGAAATGCTGCTGCTGTGGGGCTCGAGCTCCCGACTCCGCAGTGCAACACATGAGCGTGAATGAACTGAGTAGTGGTAGTGAGGTACTCCTCGGGTGATACCAGTTGGAGGAGGTCAGCCGGCATCGATCTTTGAATTGGCTCCAACGGTATGCTGTTACAGGGAAGGGCTGGAGTGGCTCTTGAAGGAGGCCTCTATCGGCGTACCAGAGGCAGTAGGATGTCAGGCTTTGCTACTGGCTACCGCAGGGCTTAGGCTAATACCACCCCAGGCGGCAGAGGAGCTACTACAGGTAGTGGAGGGGGGTGCGTAGGGTTATGGACGTTCATACTGCCATATCTACTGTTCATGCTCATCACACATGCTCAACTAAATGAGCGGATGGTAACAGCAGTGGTACACTGCCAGACAAATCCACAGCGACAACTGTTTCGGTCTCTTCCTTTGCCCATTCACTGCTTCCGAAGTCGTGCTCTGAGTGTACTGGTGAGTACAATAGTGTGGACTCCCTCCTTATGCCAACAGTCCTATATGAAACGAGTACTCGAATCGCAACGAATACTGGAAGCCCAATCTCGAGCTTCAAATAGTCGAAAAATCGTCGAGGGCTTCGCCAGCGGCCTTGTCCTACATGCCCAATCCATAGTCATTGCTCACCTCTCTAATGTATTAGACGCCCTACAAGCTCCTATAGCAAACGCCGTATCAAATCTGCTGGCGGCCAGCTCTCTACATGCTCGATACTCCTCTACTCAGGTCTCTAGGAGAGTGATACGTGAAAGCCCCTTCACTCTGGTACGAGATGAAGATGTTGCGGTATTGGATGGCTCCGAGGAGGGTCTATACATGTGGCGTAGTGTAGACTTTATCTACGGTGCTCACTCATCGGCCCTCACTTCCAAGCCCAGCGCTGTGGTGGATCTGGGCGGCGGCAGCGTCCAGTTGGCCTACCGCACGTTGAAAGGATCCCAAGTAGTAGGGGGTATCGGAGAGCATGGCTCTGTTGGGCGGCACTAATCTCGCCGCTCCTTGGGACTTCTTCCCTCGAGTAGGTCGTACTGTAGGTATCCCCGTCCGACCGTAACAAGTTTACCGACTATCTACGGCCTACCTATCCGATAGGAGCAGCCGCCCCTTCCACCTCCTCTGAGAAGAGGATGAAGGATTACTTCCTAGCATCAGCAGCCTCCATCCGGCCACAGAGTATGGCCGATGGTCCTTTGTACGTCCACAGCTGGCTTGGCTACGGCCTGGAGGCAGCCAGGCAGCGGGTATTACAGGAGAATACCAATGGTAGTAGCAGGGTAGCAGAGGAGTGCATCACACGTGAAGTTAAATACTATACGGACCATCACAGTGGACGCCATACGTTCGCCAAACGCTGGGGGCTGTCGGCGACGGCGGCGGCGTTGTGATGTTAGATCCACCTCATCTTCAAGGTACCTCCCCATGCCTCATACCATCCGACGATCTACCCCAATACTATGACTATGCAGGTGTTCGTCTCTCTCTCCATCCTGATCCTTTGCCTTCTTCTTCCCGTTATCAGAGGTGCCTCGCTACTGTGCGGGCTGCCCTCGACCTACACCAGGACTGTGGGGCTACTCAGGCTTCCGAGTGTGCTTTCAACGGTGCTTGGAGGGGACCTATCGACCCGAGCAGCTACACTTTTCGAGTATTCTCGTATGTTTTTGACGTGGCCCGCTCTAATGGTCTGGTCCCCACTGGAGCCCACGAGGTCGTCGTCACCGTAGCGGAGTTCCGCGACGTCGCTCGTGTGCGATGCGCTGAGACCGTCGGCGGCAGTCTGCCGTGGGCGTGTTTAGACGCTGTTTATGTTACTTCTCTCTTGTCCGATGGCTTTGGGATACCCGACACACAGCCAACCGTGGTGGCAGAGCGCCTCTCCTACGACAAGGGCGGCCTCCTCTACGCTGCCTGGCCCCTCGGGGCGGCACTGGAAAGGCTTGAGTGATCACCAACAGCTGCTGCTGCTGTTGGTTTGATTTGTCTATAGGGAAGCCTTGAGCGCCTCCTGTTTTCCCCTTCACTGTCCAATATTCCCTTCTGTAGTTCCTCCTCGCTGGGAGCTGCGAATTCGACGCTCACACATTGACTGTAGCATTCGTTCTTATTCACCGTTACATTTCGAAGGAATACCACATTTTTGGTTACTCATTCTTTCGGGTTTGCCCGGCGATCATCAGCTTCGTCGTAGCTCTCCGATTCCTTGCCATGATACGCCGACCAGCAGCCTCCCGCGGAGTCCATCGATCCAGCCCGATCGGCGTCATTAAGGTGAGGACGTCGCTGTCATTACTGCATTACCCGGAGGGGCGACTCTATTTTATGCGTTTTCCTCTTTGCCGTAATGGCCTAGTCCAAAGCCGAAGGGTTGCCGCGCTTGGAGTCCCAACTCGATCTGTTACGTCAAGAGCCGTTTGTCAGGCCCCTGGGTCTAATAAGAATACACCTCCTCGAGGCGGAGGTGGTCAGAAGGCTGCAGGCGGCGGTGGCGGCGGCCTAGCGTTACCCCTACAGAAGAAGTCGGAAGCAACTACACTTGGAGTCCATGGGTCCACTCATCTGACAGGTTCGGGCAGCATCTTTTGAAGAACCCAGGTATTCTTGACAAGATCATCGAAGCTAGTGACATCAAAAGCACTGACACTGTTCTTGAGGTGACCACCACCTTCGTGGCAGGCTTCATCTCTATGCTGCTGTCGCCCTGTCAGATTGGTCCTGGTACTGGCAACTTGACTATGCGTTTGCTAGAGTTGGCGAAGAAGGTGGTGGCCTTGGAGATTGACCCGCGCATGGCAGCCGAGGTCAAGAAGCGCGCTCAGACTTCGGGTGGGGTGCATTGGAGACTCTTCGCGAACGTATGGTCGTTGTGGTGAGCAGGTCGGATGAATTTGAAGGTTATTGAAGGGGACGCCTTGAAGACAGCGTTCCCAGTGTTCGACGTCTGCGTGGCCAACCTGCCCTACCAGATCTCCAGCCCCTTCACCTTCAAGCTCCTCGCCCACAGACCGGTCTTTCGATGTGGGGTAAGTGCCCCCCGAGACCCGCTGGGGTTCATCATCAGATCTCTACTCTATCCAGGTCATCATGTTCCAGAAGGAGTTCGGTGAGCGGCTCGTTGCCCGAGTCGGTGAGGAGAACTACGGCCGACTGGCGATCAACTGCCAACTCTTCTCCAAGGTGACAGCAACTGCCGGTCCTCCACTCGAGTAGGGTACCCCTCAGGTCACGCGAGTTTGCAACGTCTCCAAGGGCAGTTTCAACCCTCCGCCAGAGGTCGACTCCATGATCGTCAAGTTCGTAAGACTACCTGACCGCTGAGTCCCCTTCGCTATGTAGCTCACTGCTGTTGTTGTCATCGTCAGGTCCTTCACAAGGATCCTATCAACGTGGACTTCCCGGAATTCGACGGTTTGCTGCGGATAGCGTTCACGCGGAAGAACAAGACGCTGCACTCGTCCTTCATGAACAAGGCTGTTATCAAAGTGCTAGAGGAGAACTACAAGACCTACTGCTCTCTTCACAGCCAACCTGTGAGTCAACCGTGAAAGGCCAGCTTCGACCTCGGATGCTCTCTTGGTGCACAGGTTCAATACCAGGGTCCGGCGTTCAAGGCCCATGTTGAGAACACGTTAAGAGGGTCTGGGCTGGCCGAGTCACGCGCCATGAAAATAGACATTGACCAGTACCTGGCGCTGTTGCTAGAGTTCCATCGGAACGGCATCCACTTCGTAAATGTATCGGACCCCTCTACGACAACCAACAAGGCGGCCACCGACGCCTTCTCGATGGAAGTTGATTCCGCCTGAGTGTTGCCCAAAGTAATTCTCTACCAGTGCGGCCGCCGTTGAGGACTCTCAGGAGTGACCCGGCTTGTAACGTATCTTCTACTACCACCGTATGCTACCGTGGTGTTGAGTCGTCAATAACAGGGAGAAAGGTCACCTCGGAGCCCTCAAGTGGTGAACGCAATGGCCTCTTGTGTCCGAGCTGAGCTGCTCACAGCAGGCGGCCATTCACCCACGATAAGGGAGGGGGGTAGTCTAGCAGTAACCCCGGATGGCGAGAAGTACCCTAGGGACTCTTTGTGGTTCTTGGGACTACGACAACAGGTTCATCCTGTTCGGAGGCGACCCCTCTGAGAGCTCCTTCACGCCCGTGGTCACCGCATTGACTGAGAATCCCTCCACCCCTGGGGAGTGGATGTGGTACTCTACAGGAGGGTTGAGTACGCAAGATCCATCAGCCGGTGTCAGGAAGGCACTGCCAGCAACCGCGGAGAGCCCATCCCCCTCGACCCGTCCACCAATGGTGTCCTTCGCATCAGCCGTGGTCACTGGCGGCACGGCTGGGCAACAGCAGCGGGGATTGTATTTGATCGTCTTTGGTGGAGTTGGCAGGGATAGGGTGTCCGTTGGAGGTCATCATCCGAGGTCATTCCGGTCTGCTGTTGCTAGAACACAATACTCAGAAACCTACGCCTTCGATCTCAACCAACGCCATTGGCGTCGGTTATTCTTTCCCCACGGTGGACCGCCCCCACGACACAACTCGGGGTTGTGCATCTCTCCACTGAACGACTCTGAGGTCCTTCTCTTCGGCGGCATCAGTAAGATCACTGCCACAACATCGACGACCGTTGCTCGACTAAGGCGATCCTGAGAGGCTACGGCGTTCCGATCTCTGGAGCTTGGACTTGTCGAAGGTTGATTGGTCGTACGATCGCATCCCCAGCCAGTGTGATAGCATAGGGGGTGCGGTATGGAGGAAAGTCAAAGTGGGCAGCTCGTGAGTGGCTCGTATTGAACTCAACGACCCGCTCATTCCCCTCTCATCAGTTCCACGGCACTTCGACCGTCACCTCGAGATAAGTTTGCCATGGCCTCCCATCAGCCGTCGGGCTCCATCTACCTATTCGGTGGAAAGACCGGTTAAGTCCCAGACCCCTATATGCCGCGCTTCCATTGGTGTGTCCTCTGGTGACTACTCACCTCATCGTAGGGGTCGACTGGGATACGAGCCTCTCCAATCAGCTCTGGCGCCTCGATTGTTCCACTTACGAGTGGGAACTTCTGGAGACCAAAGGGTGGGCCAATCGAGATCGGCGCAGGTGCCTATGGTACCTGCCGCTCAGGGCATCTCCGCCGCCCTGTCGAGGGGCCGATGGCTCGTCGTGGCTGTGGAGCATCGGCGACTCTGAGCTCCTCCTTCTGCCCAATGATGCAGCGTCCTTATACACCCTTGATCTCAACAACCACTACTGGTCTGACCACCGATGCATTCCACCGCGTCCCCTCGCCTTGTTTTACACCTCAGCCTGAGGTCCTCAGGCAATGGGCTGTCCGATGATTCCATTACTTTTTAGGTGTCGAGTCTTGATGTCGGGCGATGTGTGTCGGGCTCTGTCACAACTCGAGGGCTTATGGGCTATCTCTCCCTACTCGACAGCCAAACGCCAAGGGCTGATCTTATTTGATAACAGCGTGGCTTCTATCAGTATAGAGGATGATGAGGACCCAGTGAAGGTGGCGCCTCCGAGGGAGGTGAGTCTTACACCATATCCTGCTCGTCTCGCAGTACGCCTGCTTTTACAACGCTCCGCTATTATATCGGGTAAACAGTCGCGGCAGTACCCCGGCAAATCGAGACGGTCACGCAGTCCCCACGAGGGATCACACGCTGGCCCGTGCCTTAGAAACGACAAGCTATGGTGGTCCAGGACGATGCTATGATACGGGATGCCGAAGAGCAAATGATGAAGTCCAAGAAAGAAGTCCTAGCACTTGCGGAGGACATGGCGGCCCTTGGCGCCGATAGGGGCCGCCTCATCGCCGAACTGGAGAGTATGCGGTAAGGCTGGGGATTTGCGGCGATGAGGGTCAGCGTAAGTGGCACGCCACGATCGCTGCAAGCCATTTCAGGCGGCAAGCGGAACTCGATCGTCGGTCGATACGAGAGGCAAGAAGTCGCATCCAAACACTTGACGAGGATGTCAGGAATGCTGAGAACCTTCTGAAGGACAGTGAGGGTCGAGAGGCAGAACTGCGCGGGCGAGGTGCCGAAGACTATGACGACATTCGGTCCGACCTCCCATTTTAGTCGCCCGCCGTGGTAAACTGGACGACTTACTCCGAAAACTGTGTGGAATGATCGCTGGTAGCAACACTCTGGGGATTCTGCTCCGAACGACTGTCGAATGCTGGGCCCCGCAGACGAAAGATGGAATGAGGCTAAAACTGTCGCAACCGAGGCACAGAAGCTGCTGAAGCCGAGCTGTGGTGCGAACGTGCCGATGGGAACGAGAGTAAGCCCTCATAACAGGAGCCTAGCGTTAACTGATGTGTACGGGCTTTCATTCCAATTTCCAATCTGACTCAGGCCCCGGCTACCACTGGTGGGCGTAGGGCTGGGTCGAGTGGCAGGAGCAACGAGATAGGTTGGACTGTCGAATCATTCGCTGGACGACTCAATTCACGTATTACTAAGCAGTACCATAAGGCAGTGATTTTTAAGCTCAAATATTGTCTCCATCTGGATTGTCCAGGCTAGGCATGCCGGAAGATTCTTCTTCTGTACCGTTCAATGGTAGATGCATGGCATGAGTCTCTGACTTGACTCACCTCGTCTTTGCAGTGTTACGGAGGGGTTGAATGAAGTGGTTGATTCACTCGGAAATACGTATCTAGGAGCCCAAGGGAATGAGAAAGCAATCAAACAGAAGACGACAGCGGCAGGATTCGAACCTGCGCAGGCAGAGCCTAGTGGATTTCGAGTCCACCTCCTTAACCACTCGGACACGCTGTCTCTGTTGAATTGTCGATGTATGGCGGACCCGGCCGGGAACCGATGCATTCGCCTGCCTCAACAAAAACACAAGTTTTGCTGCACAACAGTACAGTATTCCGAGTGCATGAGCCCCCTGTCTGACATACAGACACATGTATCAACTCTCGTGACACCCACAGATGGCCGCTATTCTAGAGTTGAGAGGCATCGGGAATCGGTCAGCCAGCGGTTAGCCCTGATTGTTCCCACCGCTGGACTGACGCATGCTTCTCCGGTGCTAAGCCCGCCCGGGCGAGGCTACGACTTGCCCAGTCCGAAACCTCGTTACCTGGCGAATCCCACGGCCGCCACCGATGGCTGACAGCCACTGGCTGTGGCCGTTAGTTGGCTACCGCTAGGCGAGTAAACTTGCTACACCGGAATGAATGCCCCCTCCCAGACTTGGAGAAGAAAAGGGTCACCGCAGCGCTGCAGCCGGATTGGAGCTTCAAAGCTCATCTCCTACCATATGGAGCTGAGAGCATGGATCGACAGCATCGTTTTGAGTAGCTCTAGGGTTTTCCATGTATCAGCCCCGTTGTGGATGTATCTTGCAGCCTATGGCACTCTACGTGGCCTGTGACGGCTCATGGATGAGGCATAGCCAATCGTTGGCGTCGAGCGTTCTCCGCGCACGTCGTTTGGCCTCAATTTACAGTCATCCAGGAGCGTTTTTCGTGATGTGAGTCATCAGGTGAGGGGAGCTCCGACCTGCCTCCCCGGAGAGTGAACGCACTAGCATCCAAGCTCTACCAAGTATAAAGTCCTAGTGCCTCCGCCGGAGGACAATCTGGCGGGAGTTAGGGAGCTAATTTTCGGCATCACGACACACGATGTTCGCCGCCTGCGTTACACCCACCTCGGGTAGCTCAGATCCACAGAGCGTCTATACTCGTTCTCTCTCTCCTGGTTCGCTTCCCTCTCGAGCGACGCCCCTCAGCTGAGTTTTTTGCAGCAGGGGGACAGACTTAACAAGATGCTCAACACCTCATCACTGAAGAATACAAAAATTCTGTAGATAAATCTTGTTCACTATGCCGAAAGACGATGGAGCTCGAACAACAGACAAGTCTGTGCTAACCCATTCATCTTTAAAGTATGAGCCTTATGCTGGCCTTCGAGTCGCACGAAGCGCGGAACACATGTGTGGTGGAAAACTTGAAGAAAAATTTATCATATTTGCAGCAAGTTGAAACTAGAGACAGCGGAAGCTTAAGGTAGACGTCTATGGAGACGTTCTTGGTGGTCGTGAAAAATTCCAATGCCATACATCACCAGGTCCTCCTCCTCATGAACGAACCTCGCACTCTTCAGTTGTTTTCTGTAATTATTATCTTCAGACCAGATAAAAGGACAGACGGCCTTGAAGCGCTTGAGGAGACGCCCCACAGAGGGACCAGACGGAGCGCGTGTCAGCTTGTAAACTCTCCTGGCATTCTTCTGTGATAGACGGTACTTCATAAAACCAGTGTCCCCACCGCCATCACAGCCGAGTCTCACGTGAACATTTCCATTCGAGAGAATGTCAAACTGCTGCTTGATGGGTGATAACGGGGTATCGGATATGAAGTTTCCCGGTATGAGCGGCGACCATCGGAATTTCCCCACCTTGACTAGGGTGATCTCTTCACCACCCAGCCGGGATCTGATACGGCCCTTCTTCTCGAGAACAAGCTCTCGGAGATCAGGGGATTCGATGGCGATAATATGACCGCAACTCGATTTTAACAGACGCGAGCAAATGCCCGTAGGTGTGGGTGTCCCGACTGGCATCCGGAAATCTATGGATAACAGCACTGTCCTCTTCACTCCTACTCAGCTCGAACCAACCCGTTCGGTATCCGCCTCCGCAATTAACCTCAAGTGCAGCACGATCAGTGCTAATGTCCAAAGCCACTTCAATGGCAGGGTCCTCGGACTTGTAAGCGTAGTGATCATTTTTCAAACGCGGGATAGCGACGACCATGGTGGTGACAGCAGCCCAGAGAAGAGTGACGAAGGAAAAAACCATTCCAGAATGGAGGCGCTGGAATCCTAGTGAAGGAACGATACATCAGACGACAATTTAGCATCTCGGGCCCCAATGCACTACTGTACAGTAACGATAAAAAGCGAGGCTGATCGAGTCCGCTATGGGCGAGGAGCTACCGACCGAAAAGAAAATTGCCACCAGCGAACGAACTCTCGACTGTAGCATCTCAAGTTTCAAGGCACCACTGTTAGAACGCAATATAAGTTGGGAGGTGTCTGCAGCTGACGATGCTGTGCAGTAACGGTAAAAAAGCGAGACTGATGAAGTCTGCAATGAACGATGAGCAATCGATCAACAGTCTGGCGTCATAAGCGTAGCGCACCGAAAGAAACCAAATGGGGAGATGTGGTCGTGTTCCAGCATCCCAAAGGTGATACTGCCGTCGGATGAACAAAAGTGCGCGTGCGAACTGCACGCTACACATGACGCTTGCCACGCGTACACGTCTTGTGCGTGCGCTACACAAACCTGGTTCGCCCATTATTGCTGCATGAAGCGTGTTGCATTCAATGAGGCATTGAGCAGGACTAGTATTACACCGGTGACGAGTGACTCGTGACCACCGTCTATTGGAGGAGCTTTTTCCGCGGATCACGGACCTAAAAGCGGCAGAAATTCCGGAAGATGGGGAGTTCCCTCAGGATTCTCTAAGGGTAATGGAACTATAATCCCGACTCGCAGAACCCTTCAAGGAACCAAAAAGCGCTCATGATGAGAACCTGCTTTCAGGTCGCGTTGTGTCTCGGTTTTGCTCCCCTGCGCTCGCTGCCCCCTCAGCACTGACCTGGGCGAATCCCTCCACCGATTCCGATGCATAGCTTCATCTGACGGCTGTTCCTCACTTGTAAAGTTAGTATGCTCGTGATAGTAATCCCATCATATGCCCACAAGACGACACAGAGAATGCTCAGGCAGCTTCGGTACCTTCAATTTCGTGGCAGATTGCCTCTAACAGGTACCAAGCGGCCTTCCCTAGAGGTAACTGCCTGAATTCTTCACTGCCTCGCTTTGACGAGAGTTTATCTGAGTCACACCGGGAACATTCATTGTCATGGATCGTTCCCTTTGAGTTGGGAACCATCTCACAGTTGTGTTGCCTCGCCCTGAGTATTCAGATTCTGAATTTCAAACTACCGGTATTGATAACTACAGTTCTAAGTCGAAAACTCAGAGTCGAATCTGGTATTGAAGTGTGCACGCGAATTGCGATTGCATATTCGATTCCGTTCCAGAAATGGTTCATCGGTCACTCCATCGTTGCAATTCGGGATATTCTTCTTCATTCGGGAAACACGCGCCATCTTGTTGACTTTCGTACAAGTTGTGCTTTCGGGTATTCCCTAGGAGTCCCGCATTCCAACAGCGAAGACCGTGGAGGCCTCTGGAGTTCTAACTATGGTAATGCGAGCAACGCTCCCGGCTTACCAGTAACGCTTCGGTCGACCCAGGTCGAGTACACCGGCTTGTAACGTATCCTTTACCGTGCGGCACAGGGTCTAGTTGCCAATGAAAACGAGGACTCAAATAGTGAATGCAATGGCCACTTGACGAGAGGCTCTTGTGTCCGGGCAGAGCTGCTGACCCCAGGCGACCATACACCCGCCGCGGGTGACCCGCGGAGATGAGGAATGGTGGTAGTCTGGCGATGTCCCTCGACGGAGAGGGCCCTAGGGCCCAGATGGCCCTGGGGGCCCACCATGATCCAACACTCGGTCCAACCTCCGATTTCAGTCGCCTGTTGTAGTAAACAGAAGGACTCTCTGCGAAAGCTGTTCCGACTGATCGCTGGTGGCACCATTCTAAGACTCTTCTCCAGCTGACTGTCAAATGGTGGGCCACGCAGACGAAAGGTGGAATGAGGCTAAGATCCTCGCAATTGAGGCAGGGAAGCCCCTGAAGCCGAACTGTGGTACGAACGTGCCGATAGGAACGGGACCAGCCTATGGCGGCTGTTATAATCGGAGCACTGGTACGCGTGAGGCTGTGTCAACAGGCAGGACAGCGAGGTAGGCTGGGCTTTCAGATCATCCGATAGACAGGACTTCAGCTCGGCATGTATTTTCAGGCAGCCACGTAAATCCGTACTATGAAAGGTGGAGTGTTGTCTCCACCTTCCCAGAGGATTTTTCTCATGGACTATGCTGCCCTCTGGGGGGCTCATTTCTGCTAGTCTTTGTGAAGCCCAAAAAGATGAGGAGGAAGACATTTACATCACGACAGCGGCAGGATTCGAACCTGCGCAGGCAGAGCCTAGTGGATTTCGAGTCCACCTCCTTAACCACTCGGACACGCTGTCTCTGTTAAAAAGTCGATGTATAGCGGCCCGGCCGGGAACCGATGCATTCGCCTGCCTCAACTCACAAACACAAGTTTCGCTGCACAACAGTATTCCGAGTGCATGAGCCCCCTGTCTGACATACAGACACATGTATCAACTCTCGTGACACCCACAGATGGCCGCTATTCTAGAGTTGAGAGGCATCGAGAATCGGTCTGACCGATTCGGTCAGCCAGCGGTTAGCCCTGCTTGTTCCCACCGCTGGACTAACGCAAGCATCTCCGGTGCTAAGCCCGCCCGGGCGAGGCTACGACTTGCCCAGTCCGAAACCTCGTTACCTGGCGAATCCCACGGCCGCCACCGATGGCTGACAGCCACTAGCTGTGGTCGTTAGTTGACTACCGCTAGGCGAGTAAACTTGCTACACCGGAATGAATGCCCTCTCCTAGAATTGGAGGGTCACCGCAGCGCTGCAGCCGGATTGGAGCTTCAAAGCTCATCTCCTACCATATGGAGCTGAGAGCATGGATCGACAGCATCGTTTTGAGTAGCTCTAGGGTTTTCCATGTATCAGCCCCGTTGTGGATGTATCTTGCAGCCTATGGCACTCTACGTGGCCTGTGACGGCTCATGGAGGAGGCATAGCCAATCGTTGGCGTCGAGCGTTCTCCGCGCACGTCGTTTGGCCTCAATTTACAGTCATCCAGGAGCGTTTTTTCGTGATGTGAGTCATCAGGTGAGGGGAGCTCCGACCTGCCTCCCCGGAGAGTGAACGCACTAGCATCCAAGTTCTACCAGGTATAGAGTCCTAGTGCCTCCGCCGGAGGACAATCTGGCGGGAGTTAGGGAGCTAATTTTCGGCATCACGACGCACGATGTTCGCCGCCTGCGTTATACCCACCTCGGGTAGCTCAGATCCACAGAGCGTCTATACTCGTTCTCTCTCTCCTGGTTCGCTTCCCTCTCGAACGACGCCCCTCAGCTAAGTCCTCTGTAGCAGCGGGACAGACTTAACTAGATGCTCAACACCTCATCACTGGAGGATACAAAAATTATTCAGATAAATCTTGTTCACTGGGCCGGAAACGATGAATCTATCAATAGTATTGAAAGCTTGATTCAATACAAACAACTCTGTGCTGACTCATTCATCTTCAAACGATAAGCCCTATGCTGGCCTTCGCTTCAGAGTTGAATGAAGCATGGAGCCCATTCATAGTGAGAAACTTGAAGAAAAATATCTCACAATCGCAGCAAGTCGAAACTACGTAGAGACAACGGAAGCTTAGGAATTCTGAGTCAGGATGGAACTCTATGGAGGCGTTCCTGGTGGTCCCTTAAAATTCCAATGCCATACACCACATCTTCGTCTTCAAACCTCACATTCTTCAGTTGTTTTCTGTAATTATTATCTTCAGACCATATAAAAGGACAGACAGCCTTGAAGCGTTGGAGGAGATCTTGCACGGAGTGACCGCCTCGAGCACGTGTCAGCTCGTAAATTCTGGTGTCTCTCTTCTCTGATAGACGGTACAACATATAACCAGTGTCCCCTCCGCCATCACAGTGAAACCTCACAAAACATGTCCATCTGGGTGAATGTCGAACTGTTGCTTGATAGGTGATAACGGGGTATCGGACATGAAGTTTCCTCCTATGAGCGGCCGCCACCGGCGCTTTAGGGTGATCTTTCTACCACCCAGCTGGGATGTGATGTCACCCTCTTTGTCGAGACCAAGCTCTTGGAGATCAGGAGATTCGATGGCAATGTTAGTGCAAGCAAGTTGAAGAGACTTGAGCAAATGACCGTACGTGTGGGTTTCCCGACTGGTTTCCGGAAATCTATGGAAAATAGCGCTATCCTCTTCGCTCCCGCTCGGCTCGAACCAATTCGTTCGGTATGCGGCGCCTCCACATTTAACAACAAGTTCAGCATGACCACTTCTAGTCATCAAAGCCACTTCAATAGCATGTTTCTTGGACGTGTAAACGTAGTGACCATCTTCCGAATCCGGGATAGCAACGACCATGGTGATAGCCGCCCCGAGAAGAATGACGAAGGAAAAAATCATTGCTGAATAGAGGCGCTGAAACGCTGGTTAAGAAACGATAAATGAGACGACTATGAGACGCATCTGGGGCCCCCAAAGCACTACTGTGCAGTAGCGGAAAGAAAGGGAGACTTATCAAGTCTGCAATGAACAATGAGCTATCGATAAACGGTCTCGCGTCACCAGCGAGTGAACGCACGACTGCAGCATTTCAAGCTTCGAAACACTACTGCTATAGCGCAGCATGAGTTTGAGATGTCTGTAGCTGACGAGGCTGTGTAGTGGCGGGCAAAAGCGAGACTTGCACTATAAAAGTACTCGAGACGAGGCTCGAAGAAAAGGTAAAAGCAGCTTTGATGGGATTTAAGCGATAGTGGGGTGTATAGCTTACTGAGCTAAGCTTAGTGTAGCACGTACACTCATGCAGCGACTCCATGCGTGACGCGATTGCCAAGCGCAGAATGAGCTCAGACGGAGATCTGATACTAATGATACGCAGTAGAAGTAGTGGCAAGTACTGAAGCAGGTTGTGGCTGTTGCACGGCGTACACTGTAGTCGTCACTATGCTGTTGTTATAGTGCAGACTGATGATCAGGTTTGCAGTAAACAATGAACCATCGATCAACGGGGTGTTGTACGTTTGTATTCCCAATCAGTCGGTCTCTAAGAGCTCAGACGAGATCGTGCTCCATGGTGCAATGCACCCCAAGGTGGTATCATTGTCATCGGATGAACAAATGTATGCAAGCGAGTCGCACGCGAGAAGCGACACGCGCACGTTGTGTGCGTGTAATACACGCGCACTGTACAGCCTGGTTCAATACTACTCAGCTGTAAAACTCTCATCGCTGCGTTTATTTTTACTGCTACTGCGTACCATTAGTATCAGATAACCGTCTGATCTCACTATGCGCCTTGCACTCGCGTGCATGAGTATACGTGCTACACTAGGCTGAGCTAGCTCAGTGAGCTGTAAATCACATTATTGCTTAGCTGCCACCTAGTCCAATTTTACCTCTCTTTGAACCCCGTCTCAAATAGCCCACTGTACTGAGTTGTAGTGTACACGAACCTGTCTCGCGGATTATTGCTACATGAAACGTTTTGCAATTAGTGAGGAATTTAGCAAACGTAGGCGCGTGTAACACCGGTGACGAATAACTCGTGACCACCGGTGGGACTTTTTCCGCGGATCACGGACTGAAGAGCGGCAGAAACCGCGGGAGATGGGGAGTTCCCTCCGGATTCTCAGAGGGTAATCGAACTGAATTCTCGACTCGCAGAACCCTGCAAGGAACCAGAAACGGCTCTCCGAAAGCTGTTCCGACTGATCGCTGGTGGCACCATTCTAAGACTCTTCTCCAGCTGACTGTCAAATGGTGGGCCACGCAGACGAAAGGTGGAATGAGGCTAAGATCCTCGCAATTGAGGCAGGGAAGCTCCTGAAGCCGAACTGTGGTACGAACGTGCCGATAGGAACGGGACCAGCCTATGGCGGCTGTTATAATCGGAGCACTGGTACGCGTGAGGCTGTGTCAACAGGCAGGACAGCGAGGTAGGCTGGGCTTTCAGATTATTGGATTGACAGGACTTCAGCTCGGCATGTATCTTCAGGCAGCCACGTAAATCAGTGATATGAAAGCTGGAGTGTTGTCTCCCCCTTCTCAGAGACTTTTTCTCATGGACTATGCTGCCCTCTGGGGGTTTAATTTCTGCTAGTCTTTGTGGGTTATAGCGGAGTTGAATAAAGTGGGTGATTCACTCGGGCATACGTGCCTCGAAGCCCAAGAGGATGAGGGGGAAGACATTTACGAGACGACAGCGGCAGGATTCGAACCTGCGCAGGCAGAGCCTAGTGGATTTCGAGTCCACCTCCTTAACCACTCGGACACGCTGTCTCTGCTCAGATTCAGATGTATGGTCAAGGTCTCTAGCATTCGACACTGAGGAAGCTCTAGACTCGCAGGGGATGAGGAGTGCCCGCTCAGGTTGTGGGTTACAATGACAAATCAGGTGAACCCATTCTCAAACTCCATTCGGATTGACCAGGGCTCCGAGTGGAATGTGAGTTTCTCTTAAGCCGCGACTTCGATCTGCGGTTGGTGTTGCGCACGGCACTCTCTGAGAAGGGTCCCGCATTGAAGCCCAACCTACATCGTGAATACGCTCACGGTCGTTAGTTGCGACCGCTCCATTCGCATGGACCAAGCGGATCAAGCTAAGCACACGCGTGCCGCGGCTGCAGAATCACTCATCCCATCGAACTATGGGTGTGATTTAGTTCATGATATCCCATTCGTAGTGACTCATTCCTTGATGGTCAAGTCCGTAGTCAATGACTCCCTAGAGTTGACACCGGGGAGAATAGAGCTTGAGGCAAGAGACACCGCAGCTCCTTATCCGCCTGCCGAGACTCTTGGCCCAAGAAAGCAAGTTGGCTCAGCCCTCATAAGGAGCGCCTCACCTTCCTCATCACTTTGCTCCGATACTCCGTCAGGCTGACCGCGGTGCGGCAGCTGGAACATCCTCGAAGCTCATCTCCTTCCATATCGAGCTGAGACGCTCGACAGCAGAGTTGATTTCGATCGGTTTTGGGATTCCTCACGCATAAGACCCCTTCTGGATGTACCCTGCAGCCTATTGTGCCATTCATTGCCTGAGACTGTTCACCTAGGGGCATAGCCACTCACTGGCATCGGGTGTTCACTTCTTCCACACCGATTCGAAGACATCTAGAAGCGTCCTTCACATTGTGATGCATCAGGTAGGTGGCAAGGAGTCCTCTGGGCTGTGTGCCGCATCCTGTGCCCCAGCAATCCGAGCTCTAGTGAGCAGTATGAAGTCTCGGTGCTTCCACCAGGCGACACTCTGCCGGGAGCTATTTTTGGCTGCAACGACGCCTGGGGTTTCCACATCGGGGAACCTCAGATGTAGGGGGCCTCACCTTATCCTCTT
>JABANP010000341.1:0-55872 GCA_013115135.1 Perkinsus olseni | reverse complement strand
TTCACCGGCCACGGGAGCCCTTATCTCGAATTCCACGGTATATCCGCAGCGACTGGTACTTATCAAACCATGCTCACCCGATGACCAACATTCCCCGTATCACCACAAATTTACCATCAGACTACAGTGAAGAACCACTGTCAACCTAATGAATTTCTCATCCACCACACTGAAAATTGTGGTGACTGGTGACACAGCAATTATAAAAAATAAATTATTATTTATCATTCTCTCTTTTTTAAAAATCGCACCGTATCACCACGATTTTCGACCCAACTTTGCGCACACCAATCAGAGACAATCCAACGGGAAACACCCAGCCATTCTCTTACACTGTCCATCAAAATTCCGCCCGAGAAAAATCGGTTTTCTGTGGTGACACCAGCAATGCCACTTTCTCCTGATCAATCACCATTCCCAAATCTGCGCATCTCTCTCCATCCACTCGCAACAGCCATTCCTATTTCTTTCACTTGCCAACCACGGTAACTGCGATCAAATTCGGCGCCAGCACGGTATCCACGCATGCCCACGACACAGAAAGGGACATTTTTGGGGAATACAAGAACTGAGAGCACGCATGCCTTCCCTTCTCTTTCTACCATATTTCTGACGCCTCCCTTCCTATAAAGGCGCCTCTGCGCCTCATATTCGCATACCTTCTCGGCCTTTTGGCTATGATCAAGTGTAGTATCTGTTCTTATGAGTGTGACAACTCATATGCTTGCTACTGCAAGCTAGAACTGTCACAACAATTTTTTCGAGGGGAGTAGGTGACTCTGGTCTCTGACCGCGTCCCAACTCGACTGTCGCCTCGGCCCTGCACGTCTTGCCGAGTGTGGCGGACCCGAGCCTCTCACGAGGCAACTTTCAATCAAATTCGGAATCCGATTCGATGCTGCCTTTCTGCCAGAAAAGTCCCAACGACTCGCGGCCGTAAAATTTTTCGTCCCCATCTGAAAGCTAGCGAATTTCGGATGCATCAATCCGCGTAAAGGATTTTCCGCGAAATTGATGTGCAACTTACCTGGCTGGCGTTGGGCGAGGCTCAAGCAGCTCGCTCTCGTGGGGCGGAGCAGCTCACTGCACGACCTCTGAGGACTGTAAAGCTCCAGGGCCTACCAAGTGTGGGTTCCACAGCAAAATTTCTGGTAGCGGTGCCGTAGCGTAAACGAAGAGATAGCGCTGGCACCAACTATAATCCAATACTATCCAAATCTCTCCTGATCTCGTCGAATTCATGCCAGACTCGGATCGATTCGAATGCAATATGGACGAGTCGAACCAATGTCAAGTTAGAGTCACTTCATTCTTTCGCCACCCCTCCCACTACTACCAGATATCCACTGCCTCGGCTGCGGAGCAAGTTCGCTCGATGGCATTACTAAATATCACAGCGGTCATCTCAAAGCGAATCAATCTTTCGCCTTTTACTAAAGATTGCCGTGTGGCATGACTGCACTCATGTGAACTACAACAATTTTTGCGGAGCCCACGCTCCAACTCTCAAACAATTCACGAATTCCAACGATGGCAGAGAATGGAATGGCTACAGAATTGGCCCTTCTACAAGAGAGAGAAGAGCGAAGCCTTCATTTTCTTTGCCATTCCTATAATATTACCAGATATCATTCACCTCCCAGCCACAATACAGTGCTGCAGAGCAATTTCATACTATCCTTGCGGGAGGGGCAATAGCGCTATCTATGACGCCTTGCGGAGATGCGCTTTTTGCTAGTTGAAAACTACTCCAATTCCTGTCGCGAGATTCTAACGGATCCCGTCGCAATTTTTAGGGCGCCTCGCATGAGGCAACTTTAATCAATTCATCATCTTCGGAGTCGAACACTTCACGATATCCAGCACTTCTGTCCGACCATACTCGAATATTCCCGTACTACTTCATCCAATAATCTCTGACCCCACTCCCCCTGGACAATGTTGATGGCGGCAATGGTCGGGCAGCTCGCAGCACTGGCCTTGGGATCACTTGGGCGGCAGAAGTGAAAGGGACAAACATTGTCCGAGGGGTGCGGGGGTGACAGGTCGGATGAAGTTCAGTTGCAGCTTACTGTCACCACTAGTGGGCGAAATTGAAGTGCAGAAGATTCCAAAAATGCTGCACCACGAATTCGTCAAGCCACGCTGCGTCTCGAGTTCGTCGAATGCATCTGCACCTCGATTTCGTCCAATCATACTGCAGACCAACTTCGCCTACCGGTGGTGACAGCCATAGTGTCACCAACTAACTGCATAGTAATTTCACCAAGTGCCGGACACTCCATGACGCCCGATATACAAAAAGGGTCGTCACCGGCATTCACCTTTCGGCTGCAGCCTAGCGACCGGACCTGATATTTACCTTGAGCCAAGATGGCTACGGTAACCTATAGGGGTCCAGGTTATGGTCGTGCCAGTAGCATAAAATTCCGTTGCGCCACGAAATTCCAAGAACCGAAGAAAGTCGACCATCCCGACTTATTACTTCTGCCCAATCCATCCGTTCCCTTCCGTTTTATCTCCGACCTGTACTGAGTACAATGTACTCCACGGCCCAAGTCCTGCCGTAGGTCACTCCTCAACGATATCCTCCAGTCTTCCTCGTAATTGACACTGTCCAACCCAACCGGGCGCAGGTTCAATCCCAGTTGGAGACATTCAGGCCATCTTTCATGCGAACGACCCAGGTTCAATCCCTGCGGACCACACTCTCGCCACTCGAGTTCAATTCTCACCGACTTCAATCCACGCTGAGGTAATCGAAACGACCAGGATCGATCCCTGTAGCTGCGCATTCCTCACGCGAGTTCAATTCTTGGTGACTTCACTCCATTCTGGGCCCTTAGAGATCACGCAGGTTCAATCTGCTCACCTTTAAGGAAGTTCAACTCCCACCAACTCCATCCCATGCTGCGGTAACCGAAACACCCAGGTTCGATCCTCACTAGCTGCGCATTCCCCACTCATGTTCAATTACCACCCACTTCACTCCGCGCTGGCTACCCGGGAACACGTGGGTTCGATCCCACCGAACTGCTCACCTTTAGGGAAGTTCAACTCCCACCAACTCCATCCCATGCTGCGGTAACCAAAACACCCAGGGTCCATCCCTCCTACCTCCGCATTCCCACTCAAGTTCGATTCTCACCGACTTCATTCTACGCTGGCCTATCCGACAACACCACGGTTCAATTCCACCGGACTGTCCAACCCCACTCGAGTTCGATTCCCCCGACTTTATTCCACGCTGCGGTGGCCGAAGCAGCCGAGTTCAACCCCCGCGGTCTCCATTTCCCACAAACCACCGACCATTTCCTCGCGATTTCTCCGAATTTACCCGCGCACTCTCCAATTTGCTCACACCACCGGAATCCTCAGCTCACGCGCTCTCCACCCACACCGCCAATTTTTCTCTCGCGCACCTCAAATCCATCCAATTCTCTCCGACAAGCAGCATCACTCTCAGCTCGGAACAATTCACCGGCCACGGGAGCCCTATCTCGAATTCCACGGTATATCCGCAGCGACTGGTACTTATCAAACCATGCTTACCCGATGCCCAACATTCCCCGTATCACCACAAATTTACCATTCGACTACAGTGAAGAACCACTGTCAACCTAGTGGATTTCTCATCCACCACACTGAAAATTGTGGTGACTGGTGACACAGCAATTATAAAAAATAAATATTATTTATCATTCTCTCTTTTTTAAAATCGCACCGTATCACCACGATTTTCGACCCAACTTTGCGCACACCAATCAGAGACAATCCAACGGGAAACACCCAGCCATTCTCTTACACTGTCCATCAAAATTCCGCCCAGAAAAATCGGCTTTCTGTGGTGACACCAGCAATGCCGCTCTCCCGGGGTCTATCACCGTCCCCAAATCTGCGCATCTCTCTCCATCCACTCGCAACAGCCATTCCTATTTCTTTCACTTGCCAACCACGGTAACTGCGATCAAATTCGGCGCCAGCACGGTATCCACGCATGCCCACGACACAGAAAGGGACATTTTTGGGGAATACAAGAACTGAGAGCACGCATGCCTTCCCTTCTCTTTCTACCATATTTCTGACGCCTCCCTTCCTATAAAGGCGCCTCTGCGCCTCATATTCGCATACCTTCTCGGCCTTTTGGCTATGATCAAGTGTAGTATCTGTTCTTATGAGTGTGACAACTCATATGCTTGCTACTGCAAGCTAGAACTGTCACAACAATTTTTTCGAGGGGAGTAGGTGACTCTGGTCTCTGACCGCGTCCCAACTCGACTGTCGCCTCGGCCCTGCACGTCTTGCCGAGTGTGGCGGACCCGAGCCTCTCACGAGGCAACTTTCAATCAAATTCGGAATTCAATTCGATGCTGCCTTTCTGCCAGAAAGTCCCAACGACTCGCGGCCGTAAAATTTTTCGTCCCCATCTGAAAGCTAGCGAATTTCGGATGCATCAATCCGCGTAAAGGATTTTCCGCGAAATTGATGTGCAACTTACCTGGCTGGCGTTGGGCGAGGCTCAAGCAGCTCGCTCTCGTGGGGCGGAGCAGCTCACTGCACGACCTCTGAGGACTGTAAAGCTCCAGGGCCTACCAAGTGTGGGTTCCACAGCAAAATTTCTGGTAGCGGTGCCGTAGCGTAAACGAAGAGATAGCGCTGGCACCAACTATAATCCAATACTATCCAAATCTCTCCTGATCTCGTCGAATTCATGCCAGACTCGGATCGATTCGAATGCAATATGGACGAGTCGAACCAATGTCAAGTTAGAGTCACTTCATTCTTTCGCCACCCCTCCCACTACTACCAGATATCCACTGCCTCGGCTGCGGAGCAAGTTCGCTCGATGGCATTACTAAATATCACAGCGGTCATCTCAAAGCGAATCAATCTTTCGCCTTTTACTAAAGATTGCCGTGTGGCATGACTGCACTCATGTGAACTACAACAATTTTTGCGGAGCCCACGCTCCAACTCTCAAACAATTCACGAATTCCAACGATGGCAGAGAATGGAATGGCTACAGAATTGGCCCTTCTACAAGAGAGAGAAGAGCGAAGCCTTCATTTTCTTTGCCATTCCTATATTTCATTACCAGATATCATTCACCTCCCAGCCACAATACAGTGCTGCAGAGCAATTTCATACTATCCTTGCGGGAGGGGCAATAGCGCTATCTATGACGCCTTGCGGAGATGCGCTTTTTGCTAGTTGAAAACTACTCCAATTCCTGTCGCGAGATTCTAACGGATCCCGTCGCAATTTTTAGGGCGCCTCGCATGAGGCAACTTTAATCAATTCATCATCTTCGGAGTCGAACACTTCACGATATCCAGCACTTCTGTCCGACCATACTCGAATATTCCCGTACTACTTCATCCAATAATCTCTGACCCCACTCCCCCTGGACAATGTTGATGGCGGCAATGGTCGGGCAGCTCGCAGCACTGGCCTTGGGATCACTTGGGCGGCAGAAGTGAAAGGGACAAACATTGTCCGAGGGGTGCGGGGGTGACAGGTCGGATGAAGTTCAGTTGCAGCTTACTGTCACCACTAGTGGGCGAAATTGAAGTGCAGAAGATTCCAAAAATGCTGCACCACGAATTCGTCAAGCCACGCTGCGTCTCGAGTTCGTCGAATGCATCTGCACCTCGATTTCGTCCAATCATACTGCAGACCAACTTCGCCTACCGGTGGTGACAGCCATAGTGTCACCAACTAACTGCATAGTAATTTCACCAAGTGCCGGACACTCCATGACGCCCGATATACAAAAAGGGTCGTCACCGGCATTCACCTTTCGGCTGCAGCCTAGCGACCGGACCTGATATTTACCTTGAGCCAAGATGGCTACGGTAACCTATAGGGGTCCAGGTTATGGTCGTGCCAGTAGCATAAAATTCCGTTGCGCCACGAAATTCCAAGAACCGAAGAAAGTCGACCATCCCGACTTATTACTTCTGCCCAATCCATCCGTTCCCTTCCGTTTTATCTCCGACCTGTACTGAGTACAATGTACTCCACGGCCCAAGTCCTGCCGTAGGTCACTCCTCAACGATATCCTCCAGTCTTCCTCGTAATTGACACTGTCCAACCCAACCGGGCGCAGGTTCAATCCCAGTTGGAGACATTCAGGCCATCTTTCATGCGAACGACCCAGGTTCAATCCCTGCGGACCACACTCTCGCCACTCGAGTTCAATTCTCACCGACTTCAATCCACGCTGAGGAAATCGAAACGACCAGGATCGATCCCTGTAGCTGCGCATTCCTCACGCGAGTTCAATTCTCGGTGACTTCACTCCATTCTGGGCCCTTAGAGATCACGCAGGTTCAATCTGCTCACCTTTAAGGAAGTTCAACTCCCACCAACTCCATCCCATGCTGCGGTAACCGAAACACCCAGGTTCGATCCTCACTAGCTGCGCATTCCCCACTCATGTTCAATTACCACCCACTTCACTCCGCGCTGGCTACCCGGGAACACGTGGGTTCGATCCCACCGAACTGCTCACCTTTAGGGAAGTTCAACTCCCACCAACTCCATCCCATGCTGCGGTAACCAAAACACCCAGGGTCCATCCCTCCTACCTCCGCATTCCCACTCAAGTTCGATTCTCACCGACTTCATTCTACGCTGGCCTATCCGACAACACCACGGTTCAATCCCACCGGACTGTCCAACCCCACTCGAGTTCGATTCCCCCCCGACTTTATTCCACGCTGCGGTGACCAAAGCAGCCGAGTTCAACCCCCGCGGTCTCCATTTCCCACACACCACCGACCATTTCCTCGCGATTTCTCCGAATTTACCCGCGCACTCTCCAATTTGCTCACATCATCGGAATCCTCACCTCACGTGCTCTCCTGCCACACCGCCAATTCTCTCTCGCGCACCTCAAATCCATCCAATTCTCTCCGACAAGCAGCATCACTCTCAGCTCGGAACAATTCACCGGCCACGGGAGCCTTATCTCGAATTCCACGGTATATCCGCAGCGACTGGTACTTATCAAGCCATGCTCACCCGATGACCAACATTTCCCGTATCACCACAAATTTACCATCAGACTACAGTGAAGATCCACTGTCAACCTAATGAATTTCTCGTCCACCACACTGAAAATTGTGGTGACTGGTGACACAGCAATTATAATAAATAATTATTATTTAATATTCTCTCTTTTTTTAAAATCGCACCGTATCACCACGATTTTCGACCCAACTTTGCGCACACCAATCAGAGGCAATCCAACGGGAATCACCCAGCCATTCTCTTACACTGTCCATCAAAATTCCGCCCGAGAAAAATCGTTTTTCTGCGGTGACACCAGCAATGCCACTTTCTCCTGATCAATCACCATTCCCAAATCTGCGCATCTCTCTCCATTCACTCGCAACAGCCATTCCCATTGCTTTCACTTGCCATCCATGGTAACTGCGACCAAATTCGACGCCAGCACGGTATCCACGCATACCCACGACACAGAAAGGGACATTTTTGGGGAAGACAAGAACTGAGAGCACGCATGCCTTCCCTTCTCTTTCTACCATATTTCTGACGCCTCCCTTCCTATAAAGGCGCCTCTGCGCCTCATATTCGCATACCTTCTCGGCCTTTTGGCTATGATCAAGTGTAGTATCTGTTCTTATGAGTGTGACAACTCATATGCTTGCTACTGCAAGCTAGAACTGTCACAACAATTTTTTCAAGGGGGAGTAGGTGACTCTGGTCTCTGACCGCGTCCCAACTCGACTGTCGCCTCGGCCCTGCACGTATTGCCGAGTGTGGCGAACCCGAGCCTCTCACGAGGCAACTGTCAATCAAATTTGGAATCCGATTCGATGCCAGAAAATCCCAACGACGCGCGGCCGTAAAATTTTTCGTCCCCATCTGAAAGCTAGCGAATTTCGGACGCATCCATCCACGTAAAGGATTTTCCGCGAAATTGAAGTGCAACTTACCTGGCTGGCGTTGGGCGAGGCTCAAGCAGCTCGCTCTCGTGGGGCGGAGCAGCTCACTGCACGACTTCTGAGGACTGTAAAGCTCCAGGGCCTACCAAGTGTGGGTTCCACAGCAAAATTTCTGGTAGCGGTGCCGCAGCGTAAACGAAGAGATAGCGCTGGCACCAACTATAATCCAATACTCACCAAATCTCCCCTGATCTCGCCGAATTCATGCCAGAATCGGATCAATTCGAATGACTATGGACGAGTCGAGCCAATGCCAAGTTAGAGTCACTTTATTCTTTCGCCATACCTCCCACTACTACCAGATATCCACTGCCTCGGCTGCGGAGCAAGTTCGCTCGATGGCATTACTAAATATCACAGCGGTCATCTCAAAGCGAATCAATCTTTCGCCTTTTACTAAAGATTGCCGTGTGGCATGACTGCACTCATGTGAACTACAACAATTTTTGCGGAGCCCACGCTCCAACTCTCAAATAATTCACGAATTCCAACGATGGCAGAGAACGGAATGGCTACAGAATTGGCCGTACTCCAAGAAGAGAGAAGAGCGAAGCCTTCATTTTTGTCTGCATTCCTATTTCATTACCAGATATCATTCACCTCCCAGCCACAATACAGTGCTGCAGAGCAATTTCATACTATCCTTGCGGGAGGGGCAATAGCGCTATCTATGACGCCTTGCGGAGATGCGCTTTTGCTAGTTGAAAACTACTCCAATTCCCGTCGCGAGATTCTAACGGATCCCGTCGCAATTTTTAGGGCGCCTCGCATGAGGCAACTTTAATCAATCCATCATCTTACGAAGACGAACACTTCACGATATCCAGCACTTCTGTCCGGCAATACTCGAATAATCCCGTACTACTTCATCCAATAATCTCTGACGGTCAGAGTCTGACCCCACTCCCCCTGGACAATGTTGGTGGCGGCAATGGTCGGGCAACTCGCAGAACTGGCCTTGCGGTCAGTTTGGCGGTAGAAGTGAAAGGGACAAACATTGTCCGAGGGGTGCGGGGGTGACAGGTCGGATGAAGTTCAGTTGCAGCTTACTGTCACCACTAGTGGGCGAAATTGAAGTGCAGAAAATTCCAAAAATGCTGCACCACGAATTCGTCAAGCCACGCTGCGTCTCGAGTTCGTCGAATGCATCTGCACCTCGATTTCGTCCAATCATACTGCAGACCAACTTCGCCTACCGGTGGTGACAGCCATAGTGTCACCAACTAACTGCATAGTAATTTCACCAAGTGCCGGACACTCCATGACGCCCGATATACAAAAAGGGTCGTCACCGGCATTCACCTTTCGGCTGCAGCCTAGCGAGCGGACCTGATATTTACCTTGAGCCAAGATGGCTACGGTAACCTATAGGGGTCCAGGTTATGGTCGTGCCAGTAGCATAAAATTCCGTTGCGCCACGAAATTCCAAGAACCGAAGAAAGTCGACCATCCCGACTTATTACTTCTGCCCAATCCATCCGTTCCCTTCCGTTTTATCTCCGACCTGTACTGAGTACAATGTACTCCACGGCCCAAGTCCTGCCGTAGGTCACTCCTCAACGATATCCTCCAGTCTTCCTCGTAATTGACACTGTCCAACCCAACCGGGCGCAGGTTCAATCCCAGTTGGAGACATTCAGGCCATCTTTCATGCGAACGACCCAGGTTCAATCCCTGCGGACCACACTCTCGCCACTCGAGTTCAATTCTCACCGACTTCATTCCACGCTGAGGAAATCGAAACGACCAGGATCGATCCCTGTAGCTGCGCATTCCTCACGCGAGTTCAATTCTCGGTGACTTCACTCCATTCTGGGCCCTTAGAGATCACGCAGGTTCAATCTGCTCACCTTTAAGGAAGTTCAACTCCCACCAACTCCATCCCATGCTGCGGTAACCGAAACACCCAGGTTCGATCCTCACTAGCTGCGCATTCCCCACTCATGTTCAATTACCACCCACTTCACTCCGCGCTGGCTACCCGGGAACACGTGGGTTCGATCCCACCGAACTGCTCACCTTTAGGGAAGTTCAACTCCCACCAACTCCATCCCATGCTGCGGTAACCAAAACACCCAGGGTCCATCCCTCCTACCTCCGCATTCCCACTCAAGTTCGATTCTCACCGACTTCATTCTACGCTGGCCTATCCGACAACACCACGGTTCAATCCCACCGGACTGTCCAACCCCACTCGAGTTCGATTCCCCCGACTTTATTCCACGCTGCGGTGGCCGAAGCAGCCGAGTTCAACCCCCGCGGTCTCCATTTCCCACAAACCACCGACCATTTCCTCGCGATTTCTCCGAATTTACCCGCGCACTCTCCAATTTGCTCACACCACCGGAATCCTCAGCTCACGCGCTCTCCACCCACACCGCCAATTTTTCTCTCGCGCACCTCAAATCCATCCAATTCTCTCCGACAAGCAGCATCACTCTCAGCTCGGAACAATTCACCGGCCACGGGAGCCCTATCTCGAATTCCACGGTATATCCGCAGCGACTGGTACTTATCAAACCATGCTTACCCGATGCCCAACATTCCCCGTATCACCACAAATTTACCATTCGACTACAGTGAAGAACCACTGTCAACCTAGTGGATTTCTCATCCACCACACTGAAAATTGTGGTGACTGGTGACACAGCAATTATAAAAAATAAATATTATTTATCATTCTCTCTTTTTTAAAATCGCACCGTATCACCACGATTTTCGACCCAACTTTGCGCACACCAATCAGAGACAATCCAACGGGAAACACCCAGCCATTCTCTTACACTGTCCATCAAAATTCCGCCCAGAAAAATCGGCTTTCTGTGGTGACACCAGCAATGCCGCTCTCCCGGGGTCTATCACCGTCCCCAAATTTGCGCATCCCTCTCCATTCACTCGCAGCAGCCATTCCTATTGCTTTCACTTGCCATCCACGGTAACTGCGATCGAATTCGGCGCCAGCACGGTATCCACGCATGCCCACGACACAGAAAGGGACATTTTTGGGGAATACAACAACTGAGAGCACACATGCCTTCCCTTCTCTTTCTACCATATTTCTGACGCCTCTCTTCCTATAAAGGCGCCTCTGCGCCTCTTATTCGCATACCTTCTCGGCCTTTTGGCTATGATCAAGTGTAGTATCTGTTCTTATGAGTGTGACAACTCATATGCTTGCTACTGCAAGCTAGAACTGTCACAACAATTTTTTCCAGGGGAGTAGGTGACTCTGGTCTCTGACCGCGTCCCAACTCGACTGTCGCCTCGGCCCTGCACGTATTGCCGAGTGTGGCGGACCCGAGCCTCTCACGAGGCAACTCTCAATCAAATTTGGAATCCAATTCGAAGACAGAAAATCCCAACGACGCGCGGCCGTAAAATTTTTCGTCCCCATCTAAAAGTTAGCGAATTTCGGACGCATCAATCCACGTAAAGGATTTTCCGCGAAATTGGAGTGCAACTTACCTGGCTGGCGTTGGGCGAGGCTCAGGCAGCTCGCTCTCGTGGGGCGGAGCAGCTCACTGCACGACTTCTGAGGACTGTAAAGCTCCAGGGCCTACCAAGTGTGGGTTCCACAGCAAAATTTCTGGTAGCGGTGCCGTAGCGTAAACGAAGAGATAGCGCTGGCACCAACTATAATCCAATACTCTCCAAATCTCTCCTGATCTCGTCGAATTCATGCCAGACTCGAATCAATTCGAATGACTATGGACGAGTCGAGCTAATGCCAAGTTAGAGTCACTTCATTCTTTCGCCATCCCTCCCACTTCTACCAGATATCCACTGCCTCGGCTGCGGAGCAAGTTCGCTCGGTGGCAGTACTAAATATCACAGCGGTCATCTCAAAGCGAATCAATCTTTCGCCTTTTACTAAAGATTGCCGTGTGGCATGACTGCACTCATGTGAACTACAACAATTTTTGCGGAGCCCACGCTCCAACTCACAAATAATTCACGAATTCCAACGATGGCAGAGAACAGAATGGCTACAGAATTGGCCGTACTCCAAGGAGAGAGAAGAGCGAAGCCTTCATTTTCTTTGCCATTCCTATAATATTACCAGATATCATTCACCTCCCAGCATCAATACAGTGCTGCAGAGCAATTTCATACTATCCTTGCGGGAGGGGCAATAGCGCTATCTATGACGCCTTGCGGAGATGCGCTTTTTGCTAGTTGAAAACTACTCCAATTCCCGTCGCGAGATTCTAACGGATCCCGTCGCAATTTTTAGGGCGCCTCGCATGAGGCAACTTTAATCAATTCATCATCTTACGAAGACGAACACTTCACGATATCCAGCACTTCTGTCCGGCAATACTCGAATATTCCCGTACTACTTCATCCAATAATCTCTGACCCCGCTCCCCCTGGACAATGTTGATGGCGGCAATGGTCGGGCAGCTCGCAGCACTGGCCTTGGGATCACTTGGGCGGTAGAAGTGAAAGGGACAAACATTGTCCGAGGGGGTGCGGGGGTGACAGGTCGGATGAAGTTCAGTTGCAGCTTACTGTCACCACTAGTGGGCGAAATTGAAGTGCAGAAAATTCCAAAAATGCTGCACCACGAATTCGTCAAGCCACGCTGCGTCTCGAGTTCGTCGAATGCATCTGCACCTCGATTTCGTCCAATCATACTGCAGACCAACTTCGCCTACCGGTGGTGACAGCCATAGTGTCACCAACTAACTGCATAGTAATTTCACCAAGTGCCGGACACTCCATGACGCCCGATATACAAAAAGGGTCGTCACCGGCATTCACCTTTCGGCTGCAGCCTAGCGAGCGGACCTGATATTTACCTTGAGCCAAGATGGCTACGGTAACCTATAGGGGTCCAGGTTATGGTCGTGCCAGTAGCATAAAATTCCGTTGCGCCACGAAATTCCAAGAACCGAAGAAAGTCGACCATCCCGACTTATTACTTCTGCCCAATCCATCCGTTCCCTTCCGTTTTATCTCCGACCTGTACTGAGTACAATGTACTCCACGGCCCAAGTCCTGCCGTAGGTCACTCCTCAACGATATCCTCCAGTCTTCCTCGTAATTGACACTGTCCAACCCAACCGGGCGCAGGTTCAATCCCAGTTGGAGACATTCAGGCCATCTTTCATGCGAACGACCCAGGTTCAATCCCTGCGGACCACACTCTCGCCACTCGAGTTCAATTCTCACCGACTTCATTCCACGCTGAGGAAATCGAAACGACCAGGATCGATCCCTGTAGCTGCGCATTCCTCACGCGAGTTCAATTCTCGGTGACTTCACTCCATTCTGGGCCCTTAGAGATCACGCAGGTTCAATCTGCTCACCTTTAAGGAAGTTCAACTCCCACCAACTCCATCCCATGCTGCGGTAACCGAAACACCCGAGTTCGATCCTCACTAGCTGCGCATTCCCCACTCATGTTCAATTACCACTCACTTCACTCCGCGCTGACTACCCGGGAACACGTGGGTTCGATCCCACCGAACTGCTCACCTTTAGGGAAGTTCAACTCCCACCAACTCCATCCCATTCTGCGACAGTCGAAGGACCCGAGTTCGATCCCTGCTATCCGCACATCACACACTCGAGTTCGATTTCCCACAAATCACTGACCATTTCCTCGCGATTTCTCCGATTTTGCCCGCGCACTCTCCAATTTGCTCACACCACCGGAATCCTCAGCTCACGCGCTCTCCAGCCGCACCGCCAATTTTTCTCTCGCGCACCTCAAATCCATCCAATTCTCTCCGACAAGCAGCATCACTCTCAGCTCGGAACAACTCACCAGCCACGGGAGCCCTAACTCGAATTCGGAACGGGGTGACAGTTCGGACGAAATTCAGTTGCAGTCTACTGTCACCACTACTGGGCGAAATTGGGTTGCAGAAAATTCCAAAAATGCTGCACCACGAATTCGTCAAGTCATGCTGCGTCTCGAGTTCGTCAAGTACACCTGCACCTCAATTTCACCAAGTGCGGGACACTCCACAACGCCAGATATACAAAAAGGGTCGTCACGGGCATTCACCTTTCGGCTGCAGCCTAGCGAGCGGACCTGATATTTACCTTGAGCCAAGATGGTCCAATTGAGCCGGAAGCAACCCACGTTGAGCTCACACACAAGCCAGAATAGGCTCTATTCAGCAACGCCCGAAAAAGTCAAGTACACCCTCGTCTGCTCGAGCAACGCGCCGAACGGCCTACTTGAATGAGTATCTTGATCTCTCACGTCGGCTTGAATTTCCTCAGCTTTGGTCGCAAGATCGGAGCGCCGCGTCATTCGGGCACTAAGTGTTGGCAGAATAAAAGTGTATGCTATCTGTGTATATCCTTTTCAGATGGACTTTGGTTCACCGTTTCCTCTAACTGAATATGGCCGAAAAACGCCGCAATTTATCCGAGGCCATCAAGCGTTTGCGAGTAGAGCTCTCTTCGGTGAGGTTGGAAATGGAGCAACACATGGAGGCGTTAGACAAGGCGTACGAAAAGGCGCACGATACTCTGCGAGCTACGGAACAGAGACTGGGCAATTCACGCAGGGACAAACCAAGGGTGAGTAAGCTAAAAAGTTCAAACGAAACGGGCGGGCGCGTCATCGAAAAATCGAGCAGTGCCCAAGGTGGTGCCTACGAGGCTTCAGAATCTAGCCACTTGAAGTGGGTAGCACCTATAGACAGGAGCTCTCTTAGGCACATATCCAGTGAGTTGTACTGTATAGTATGCTAACCAAGCCACCGTATAGTAACCAAGCCACCGGTCATTAGCCTGCCAAACAGAGGATGGTATCATCTGCAGGTTACGAGATGGTTACAGATGCTCAAAAATGTCAAGATCACCTGTTCAATACGTCGGAGTTCTCCATCTCCACCTTCCAGTCCGAGGAGCTCGAGTGAGGGCGGGAGCACCAGCCCATCCAGATCAACTGCACTGCCCTCGAGCTCGTCAGAATTACGTCCGGACCCTCCATGGCAATTCAAGTTCGACCATTCCGCCGCTCAATCGATTGGTCCGGTAGGTTGCCTTTCCAGGATGTCGAAGTTAGCCTGAAGACCACAGATAGTTCTGCATCGTGCTAGACACCGACACTATCTAAGATGGAGAAATAACCTGTACATTCACATATTGTACGAGACCATCCCAGGGGATGGAGAGCCTCGATGGCTGACGGGAGGGACGGGCTATGCTCGAAAACCGCCACGCCGAGCATCCGAGATGCTCGACGTAGCCAGATGTCACTAGCCCTCAGGAGGCTGGTGACGTGAACACATATCAACTACCCCGCGTCACTGCGTGACGCGTGGGCTTACGCACGCAAGCCCAACGCGAGGCGAGATCGCGCAGGTTTTACACCGATGAAACAAAGTTTCTCGGAATATAAAACTCCGTCTACGATCTCGCTAGCTCGCGAACCAGACAGTGGGAAGCGACGCAAGCAAGCAAGCTCCACATGGCGTTGGAGAGACTTTAGCCTCCCATACATCAGACGGCCTTCATCATCAGTGTTCCGGACAGTTATTGAGATGCAGACAAGCCAAAAGATGCCGAGTTTTACGGTACTTCAATATCGCCCATGGCTCAAACTCACTTCACAGAAAAGTTAAAGAGGTCTTCGACGTATCGAGAGAAAATTCGGCCTTGACACCACGAGGCTCACCGGACACAATGCAGTCGTATCTAGTGTGAGGAGATCTCAACACTTACGCCGCGTTACAGCCATCGGAAGGCCCTCAACTCCCGTCTCTATGCGTCGCTGTTGAAGGCATGAACTCGCAAAGCGGACACTACATAGTCATATCAAGTATCATATCATACCGCCCTACGCCCTATCTCATGAGCATTATATACTTACGGGTCTCTCACGTACCTTCCCCCAAGGCTACTATTTCGGAGGACATCCCCCGCTTGGTACTTGAATAGACACAGTTCGCATATTGTGTGAGACTAACGCGACTTCAAGCAGATATCAAAACCCAGGAAAGTTCGAGCAATTATGTGGTAGAGAAACTAGAGTATAACCTCGACCGTAAGAAGAACGACATCGTTGTTGGATCACATCACTCCCGAATAGTCGGAGGCATCCCAGGCTCAGAGCTATTCGGCGGACCTAAACCCCCACCCAAAAACACGCTGCTGATTGGGAAAATGAGAATCTAGTTGGGCGTACCTTCGACATAACTCCATCCCTGGAATGCACCTTCCTTCACCTTCGGTGCTGCCACAGCAGCTCCTTTCATGGCGCGCGCCTTAACGGCCTGAACAGTTGAACAGTCGCCGATCAGTCTCACGGTTAGACCCTAACTCAAACAATCAAGCCCCGGAACCCACTTCGACAGGCTTCTCAGTGAATTCCGGAGAGAAGTTCTTCTTGGTTTTACTTGGATCGATCGGCGGCTTAATCTGCTTCCGGAACAACTTCTCCTAAAAGAACACATTAAGAGTTCCCTTCACCCTCGAACATTCAAGTATGGCTTAGTTACCCAATCCATATCCCTAACCCAAGGATGTTCCTTGATCTCCCTAGCTCCTTTCTTAGATCCGAGCCTCGTCTTGGGATCGGCCTCTAACAGCCTGTCGCACATGTCTCGTGCTGGAGCTGATACCCAAGGCGGATACGTGAGGCTTTCACCAGTAACTGTTGAAACAAAACATGCTAGGGTTGGCATCTCTCAATACTTACCCCTCCGCGCGAACATTTCGTCCCAGTTGCCTTGAAAGTGGGGTAGGCTGCCCGTGAGCATAACATAGAGTAGGCACCCAAGACAATAGAAATCCAAAGGCTTGCCGTGACCTGCGGATATAAAAGATGTACTAGACGTGGGTCTTCAGGAGTGGTGAGAGCCATATAGCGGAAGTAGTACCTTCTCGTTTGATCATCTCGGGGCTAAGGTATCCAGCGGTGCCCACAAAAGACGTCAATTGCGAAGCCGGATCTGTCAAACCAGATACACAGAGGCCGCACAAGAAGTAAGTCTCTTGAAGAGTCACTCCCGACAACACCTGCTTTGCTTTCTTTAGAAAGGCCGAAATCTGTCAACCGCACGTGACCATCCAAATCCAACAAGACATTCTCCGGCTTCAAATCTCTGTATAATACATTTTGAGAGTGTAGGTACTCCAAACCTAGGAGGACTTCACAAAAGTAGAACCTGAGGGGAAACACACGACCCATCTAGCCCTGACCAGCGGAGTGAACGGCGCATTTTGCCGTGAACGGCGATGCCATCGCCCCAGGAACGGCGCGAAGTACAATCTCAGGAGAGACGACAGTGAAGAAGATGTTACTTGGCAGTTGACTCATCAAAATGGCCTCGCTGCATCATGTGATAAAAAAGCTCACCCCCTGCGCAGAACTCGAGGACAAAATACAAATGGGAACGTGTTTGGAAGGCCTAAGGGGGAAGGGAGATAGACGAGACATCACCAACCATGAAAATGGGTGCTACCCAATACATAGTGACTATGAAGGGATGCCTGGCCTTGGCCAAAACTTTCCGCTCCATCATGGCACGCTCCATCCTCTTATTATTAGAGAGTATCCTCTCCTTGGTCATCATCTTCACGGCATATAATTTCCCGTTGTCCCGACGACGAACCTCAAAAGAGCGATAGGTCGGCAGACAGAGAAAACTATCACAGCCCGTACTAAGATCACAGAGCAGCTTGCTCCATCTCCGATAACCTTGAGGAATTCGAAGTCAGTGAGAGTTGCCTTTGAAGCATAAGAGGAAGCGCCCAGCTCCTGAAAGGCCAACACATGTTGTAGCAAATTCACATAGAGTGATCTTCGAGGACGCGGATCCCCTCGCATTACATCGACGCTGAAGATGGCCTCCAGGTCCTCGTTTGGTTTCAAGCAAGTGAGTGGCCGTTTGAAGTCCATTAGCCATGAATCCTACACAACATCCAGGACAGACCGATGCACATTGGAATCCTATATAGAACGATATGGGAGCACCAGTCTCATACCTTAGCTTCCTGATCAGCCTTGTCGCCAAACTCCTTTAGGCCAACAAGGTGACCGGGAGCGCCCAGTTCTCGAAAGCGCTCGTGTGCTTGATCCACCAACCATCCGCAGGACAGATCAGCAGCTGGCTTGGGAAATTCAATCGTGACCACTCGTTCGTCCAAGCCTGAGATCGGCACCGAGGGGCTGAGAATGCACCGACACCAGAGTACTACCTTCGCCCTGCTCATCGTATTTGAGAAAGCCATGTATGTTCACCGACATCATTGGCTTACCTGAGAGGGGGAATACAGTCGACCCTTCAACCGAATGAACCCGAACCCCTCACTAATTTGCTTCGGAGGTGATTCATGATGCTTCTTTGACGGAAGAATCTTCCGCAGTTGCTTGGTAGCGGAGGACGTTGAGAACGAAGAAGCGCTAGAGGCCGCTTTACCGGTCTCGTTAGCAGACCCTCCAATATCCCGGGTTTGCTTGTTTCCCATAAGAGATGACTGGATGGATGTGAAACTGCCCAAAATTCTGCGAGCAAATGACCGTAGAAGGGAGTTGGCAACACCAATCACGAGCTCTTAGAAACAGGGTGAAGCATAGACGAGGTAGTGGTAGCAGCAGAGTGGCTGCCGAGATGTCCCATCGCGCACTCACTCATATTCAAAGGCTAACATATTGCAAGTATATCTGCTGCGCATTCCCTCACACGAACTTCAGTACTCATCTGGCAGCGACGCAACCTATCGATCACATCAGCTGGAAGACGCTCGCTATCTCTGGCGCTCTGGCAACAGCCAAGGGAAACGAGGACCTGTGATGAGGAGATACGCTAAACAATGATTAGCTCTATTGAGTAGGTCAGCGGAGAGCTATGAGTTCACTCCTGTAGACCGCCAGTCGTACAATCAGAGTATAGTTCTCACGTGATCCGTGACTCACCCGATAGAGTATCTCGGAGTCATTCAAGTCAATCTGTTTGAAGGTCCCGATGATGAACGGGGCAACTGATTTGTAACCCAGCCCCAGTGCTTTATCTGTCACCGCTTCTGAGACGTTAACAAGGACCTGCAGTGAAAAGCGGACACTGTGACGGCTACAGGACACCACAGTTCAATCTGCCCCATCACAGTTACCGAGGCACAGGCAATTCTCGTGTGTTTGTTGGTCGACTGCGTAACAGCACAAGTTACTGCCGGGAGGACCACCTTAGGTGCCATATCACAGAGTACTGTCCGGGTAGTGCCTAGGATAGTGCGCAGTTCTATGAGGTGGCGCTCCAACAACCATGAGAGGTGTTCTCGAGCGATCGTATTACTGAAGGCGGCCATGTTAGCCAGGAACCTAGCGCAGCATATACTCAAAGGAGATGATGCGGTAGAGGGATCTCGAAGGTATTTGCTGGCCATCTGGACGTAAGTCAACCCCCTGAAATATCCTATGTACGAGAGGATCTGGGCGCGTCAGGGACGACATTGAGAATCCAAGAGAAGAACGTGTTAATGGAAGACCGATTGTTTTAATCGACTGACCTGTCGGCACTCTTGAAAACATCGGCACCGTTCTCTTCTAGGAGCATCATTCTAGCTAGATCAACTCCAACGAACAGTCCCTGGTCAGGTGTCCAGGTCGGTAGGAGTCGGGACCACAGCGTGTACGTCGATTCGTATAGGAACTGAAAGGCACGAAGGAGGTCGATAGGTACTGTATTGTGGGAATACCTTCTTGTTCCTCGAGGGGCTCTTCAACACCTCTATTAATGCGTCTAAACTGCTCATCTCGTCCGCTGTAAGCTTGGCTTTATTGCCTAGAATAGGAATCGAGCATCCCTGCATCCAGACTATACTGCCCGCACTATTAAGGCGTAGATCGACATGTCTACCTTCAGGGATAGCATTGTTAAGCTCGGTGAGTTTCTTCTTCATAGGGTCGAACTTCGCTTCCTGATAAATGGTTGTTCACTCGCACTACTGAAGGCCAGTGGAGCGGTCTGTAATACCTTGAAGAGGATTGGATCCATCAATGGGAAGTGCTTCATGTGATGGGCAGGTGCGGCACCACCCTCGGGTGGTGGTAATCCAGATGCAGCGCCGGCCTGAATTCACCACGGAATTTGGGGTCGACGTAGAAAGCAGGATGCCACTACTTGTGCTGCCGGTGTCGTGGACTGATTCAGAGGTGGCGGAGGCGTGGAGGACGTGTTGGCTGAGGCCGATCCTCCTGAAGTATTTGTCTTGATGAAATCCATGATCTGGTGTATGTTAGACTTGTCAATCTGAGTTCATACCAAAATGGGTGACACCATAACAGCGTGGCAATGAAAGCTGACCTGCTCTCTAGCGCAGAACTTTTCGGCCACCACAAGCGGGTTGTCACCGTTGTTATAGGGAAGTTGTGCCATCCTAAACAGGATTCTAGCTCCGTAACCGGGTTCCACGAACGTTCGACTGACCTCTCAGCCGAGCCCATCTCCACATCAAAGACGTAGTCGTAGGAGCCGGCTGGGAAATACTGGTCCCCGGCATACTGCTTCTCATCTGCCTTGCCAGTGACTACACCTAGAAGTTAGGCGGAGGTTACAACTCCAACGCAGCAGGAAGGTCCAAGGAGATGCGCAGGAAAGTGAGCCCTTCCCTGAATGTGCCGCAATTCCCCCTACTACCGATTTTTTGCCAAGCACCGCTCGCCCATTGACAAGCGATTACCTCATCTCCTTGCCTAAACATCTTCACTTCACCGTTTTTCCGACCCCTTGTCGAGGACCTAGGATATGGACATCAAAACGTCTAACACACAATGTGTATATTTCACATGGTGCTTATATCAGGGACACTGTCTAATGGTACTGCACTCGCACCCTTCCCGGCCGCCTCAGCTGCACTAGCCTCGGCCAGGGATTTCAAGGAATCTCGTTCTTCTAGCGGTGCCATCTAACCACCACCCAAGTACAGAATACCATGACCATGAGGGGACGAGTGTACCAAATCAACGTTGTTGGTCCATATCCTCACGATACCATCACTGCATCCCGATACAACTACTCCCTCTGATATTTCCTTCACACACCATACCGTACCTGAGGGATTCCCGCAAGAGCACCAACTCAAGCAAAAGCGAACATTGCGCTAGGTAGACGCCGGCATTACCTGGGTGTAGCAGCGAGTTGCCGGTTGGTGTTGAGGACTCTTGCGGTTTCCAGAACTAGGAATAAACAACATCGAGCGACATATGCTCCACGGTGAGTGCATTAACGCACCTTGACATTCCGGTCATCACTAGCTGTAGTGAGCACGCCGAATTTCCAGTCGCAGCCAAAAACGAACCCACTATGACCAGTTAGAGTCATAGCACTATTAGCCGAGCTGGGAAGAACATATCCAGAGCCATCCAGTTTCTCCTCTGGGGCTGGCCATACCTAAGGCTCAACGGCAGATACTACTTCGTCAATGACAAAACGCTCACCTTGACCATGCAGTCGTTACTTATACTGGCAAAGCTTCCCGAAGCAGAATCCACAGCGAATGCTCGGATGATATCCTCATGAGCATGAGGGACAGAGCCTGTAAACGGTTCTTCCATCACCCAACTCATGCTGTTGGACGAGATCCTACCGAGCAATGTGCCATCAGCGACTTTCCAAAATTTGATCACACCATCTTGAGCACCTGATGCACTCAACACTCTGAGATTGAACGGCAGGGCACCATCACCTGTGAAGCATAACTTGCCGTCAGCGGACACTCCGACTGCAACAGCATAGCTTCCAGCTTCGCCTGAGAGCGCGGTGACTGTCGGAACCGATCAGGAACGTCATCCTCACGGATTCCCGTTCCCAAGTCGACAGAGGGCTACCTTTCCACTCAGGTTCATCTGCGCTACCGTCGAGTCTCCAACATTTGACCGTACCGTCCCAACCTCCCGATAGTACCCTGGTGCCTGACTTATGGGCCCGATGGGAGGCAAAGACTTACGTCGTGGTCTACCTCCACTGACCGCAACTGAACTGACGGCACCGTCATGTGCTTTGAGCACCCTCCACAAAACCACTCCATCGCTAACTCTAACATGCGCTATGGACTGATCCTTGGATCCCGAAATGTAGGATTGTGCGGCATCAGCTGTAGACGACGCGACGCTCGCGAGGCAGTACACATATCTAAACATAGACAGATCGTCATCGGGCTCTGATTAGCTCGTGATCAAGGTAACCCTCCGTGTCCTGACTACGCTTGACTAACGGCAAAAGTGACAGAGAGAATCATATCCTTGCCCTCTATCACCCTTCATGATGTGTATGCTTTGCTACCATAGTATACCGTCCGTTAGCCTCGTCATTTCTCTTCCATACGATAACACTTTTATCGAGAGAGCCAGATAAGATACTAAAACACAATAGGGGTAGAAAAATGATGCCCTCACAGGTCTCTACGCGTCAACGTCGCGTGAGGGTGGCCGGGGTTTTCCCGGTACGAAGTAGAGATCGAACCTGCCATACCCATACGTCCCCCTTGCTGGTGACTCGGTATTGGTTGGGCCCTCCCTTTCTACACAAATTTTCACCATCTAATCATCTGGGTTTCCGCAATCGCAGTTGTTGGTCCTGGGACTACTTAATCCTCTTTTCACCTTCTTTCTCCCTCATGCCTAATAGGCTGCCCAGTGTGGCATGCCTCCCTCGCCTTCCCTGGCTGCACGACGTAGTTGTGACGAAGTTCCTCTCAAGAGCCTCCGAGCTGATGATGAGAGATTCATTAACCTCTGTTGTTTCAAGGCTCTATGGTTGGGTCTAACCATATCGGGATCCGCTTGCGCGGGTCGTGTGATGGGCGATAAGCTTCGAGCTTGTAATGCCCAGGCAATAAAGTTTGAATTGAATTGAATTGAATTGAATTGAAAAATGATGATAGTGGAGCACGCGTCACATGACTTCTATTACGTTTGATCGGGTAAAACAGTTAAACAGCGGACATCTCCAGAATGCCCTTCCAACTGCTGGCCTATTTCATAATCAGGCTCCATTTGATACGCAAAAAAATCTAACTACTTCCTGTCTGCTTCAGGAAATGGAAGGGCGCAAGTCGCGCCGGCACTTGAATTCTAGTGTCGTCTTGCATTTCCTTATTTTTGGGTCGCAAGATTGCGCCGCGTCATTGTTCGTCGTCTTAAGGGTGGTCGAATGGCTGATGTCGATGACACTGTGTATGAGTGTCTTCGCTCTGGCCGAACCATCGTGCATGATGCCCTTCTTAGACAGACTTTGGTTAATCGTTCCCCCAACTAAATATGGCCGAGGAGCGTGAGAAGAACGTGTATATCAGCAAGCTAGCCGAGCAGGCCGAGCGTTACGACGAGATGGCGGACTACATGAAGGCAGTCGCCGAGACTGGCAGTGAGCTCAGTGTTGAAGTAGGGCGTCAGGCTGCAGTATCAAGCGCGAATTCATCTCGTCAAGAAAGATTTAATGAGTCAACGTTCTGCCCTGTTATTCCTTTCCAATCGGTTGAAACAATCATTGGTGTTGCCTTACGATCGCTCTTATCATCGTTTTCTCGTTTGTAGGAACGCAACCTGCTTTCGGTCGCCTACAAGAACGCCGTTGGCTCCCGCAGAGCTTCATGGAGAATCGTCTCTTCAGTTGAGCAGAAGGAGTCTAGCAAAGGCAACACCACTAATGCCGACATCGCCAAGGGCTACAGGGAGAAGGTCGAAGCTGAACTACAAGAGATATGCGATAAGATTCTGGCCCTCCTCGACAAGTACCTAATTCCTTCTTCCAAGTCCGGCGAGTCACAGGTCTTCTATTATAAGATGAAGGGTGACTATTATCGTTACATCGCCGAATTCAGTTCTGGTGATACTAAGAGCAAAGCTGCTGATGATGCTTATCAGGCTTATAAGGAAGCCACTTCCATCGCCCAGAAGGAACTCCTTGTTACCCATCCCATCCGTTTGGGGTTAGCCCTCAACTTCTCTGTCTTCTACTATGAAGTTCTCAACCAACCTGATGAGGCTTGCAAGATGGCTAGACAGAGCTTCGAGGATGCTATCGCTGAGCTCGACAATGTCAGCGAGGACAGCTACAAGGATTCTACTCTAATCATGCAGCTGCTGCGTGATAACCTTACCTTGTGGACCTCTGATCAGGATGGTGGTGCAGAGGGTGGAGCCAACTAGGGCTCTTCCGGGTGGTTTGCTGTCGATACTCTTCTGACGGCTGCTGCAGTAACAAAGTGATGATAGAGATGCTGAATTATGTGTCGGTAATGCGCTCATTTCAGACGGTATTGCCGCTCCTGATAACAACAATTGTTATATATTCGAGGTGTTGAGTTGTGAATTGATGGATAAAGTCATCTGTATTGGTGCCTCCGCCCTCAAAGCTCAGCTTTGGCAAATTGAGGATCGTGACGCAACGCTAGTAGCGTGGCACCCGCGAAGTTGATGAAACTTTGCCATCTAAGGGTCGGTGATGACTTCGTTACTTATTGACGAGTTTTGTTACGTATTATGCCTGACTCTAACTGTAACACTACGAACATCACCCGCGTTCATGAAACAGTCAACAGTATATTGCATACGGTAGACAAGCGTCTGTCTGATACATGTCGGATCGAACGTTCAGCTTATCTCATATGCAACACTGTGAGATGCTCTTATGGCTAGCTCATCGGGATCTTCGGTGATTCTGACAGAATTGTCGTATACGGGAGCAAGCTTCGGCAATCTTATCCTTGGGCGGAGTGATGACGATTCGAAAAAAATCCTTGAGTTGGAAGCACTGGCCAGGAAGTACGAAAACAGCTTGTTCTTCCAGTAGCAGCCTACTCAGACTGGACCGTCGAGAACTTATCAACGGCACACACCCACCTGCTAAAGTTGATGTCATCTTCAACGTCAATTATACCAGTATCGATCCCGACCATTACGTACATAGCCGCCTGACGAGGGCTCATTCTGCGACACATGGCTAGCAGGAGAGTCCACCTGAGGCTCTACAATGTTCAGACCAGGTACGTCCATGAGTGTGTCCATTATCATTCGCGAATTCTCAAGAAGCTGACAAATTCACTTCTGATATTGCGCCGAATGGTGGAAATAAGTGCTCACCATTTTTTTATTGTTGTTGTGGTAAGATGTCGGGGTCTCCTTCAATAAGCTGGGTACCTGACCACACTTCGCCTACGGCATAGACAATCCTCTAGAAACGAACCGCTGATTGAAGCAGACTCGCTGGCCCCAAGGTGAGTGTTGAAAGGTCATGCAGCCCTTGGCGGATATCTCCTAAGACATCGCCTGATCAGGAAGAGCTGTAAGCAAAATAGTCGGTGGTGCTCTCTTGGTACCTCTGTCGTGAAGACAAACCCAGCCAACTCTCCAGCCGGGGACCATGAATCTACACAATAACGTTGAATGGGCGCTTCGGAAACGATTGGGCTGGACGAAGACACAAACGGATTAGAAAACGAGCTCACCGTTTCGCAATGCCTCCAATTGAGAGAATTGGTACAGTATCAGAGACGGAGGCGAAGGGGGTAACTGGCAGTCCATCAAACGACTGAAACGGAACGGAGAATAATGGCGAAGACAACATCCCGCTGATCACCATGTCGTGATAGATCTCATCGGCGATGATCGGTATATCCCCGTACCTGAGTTCAACTTCACAACAGTGAATGGATGGTTCCCCCAAGAAGTGAGTTGTTTGGAAAAGCATGCACTCACATGAGCGGCAGCGGGACTCAGCAGTTCGCCTTACTCTTTGCAGAGAGCAACTATATCCTGTATATGTTCACGAGTCCAGTTACTGCCACAAGGGTTGCTCGGATTATTCAGGAGGACACCCCTAGCCTTAGATCCGTTAGCTTCCAAACAATGTTGCAGCGAAGTAATATCAACCTAAAGCTGAACAGACTCACGAGCGGAGCAATTCATCGCTCCCAACCACCTCGAATTTTCTATCGCTCCGTAGTTTATAAAAATCAACGTTTATGCCTCTGGAAGAGCACAGGGTATCTGAACCACATCACGCACCGCTGTATTCAAGTGAAGGAGAGGGAGCGGATGCAGTAACTATATAATGGGAAGGCTGGTTGAGGCAATAATATAGTATCCTCTCCATTCGAGTTCGCAAGGGCGGCAATAGCCATGTCAATGGCCTGCATCGAAGGAGCATGATTAACAGAACTACTCTCGACCGTCCAATCACCTGACTTGCCCCGCACGTCATGACAACGTCATCCGTGGTAGGAGGAGGATGGTCTGAGACGTGATCAACTAACGTAGGTTGTTAGAAGGTATTCAAGTACTCGGGTGGACGGAGTTTTCATCAGCTACTGCTTGCCGAGCTGCAGCGTATCCACACGAATGAGGATATCCATTATAGGCAAAAGACCTGAGGCACAGTGCCAACTGAGTGCGCTGAACTCCAGCTTGCCACTAAATGATGAGTGAGTGGTGGAGGTGATAGGATGTGGTAGTGCCAGCAGACTTCTCTCACCTCAGATTGTCCCGTAAGACATTATCGATAACATGCTGCGGAGCTCTGAAGTTACCATAGACCGTCGGATCCCCGATTGAAAGCTACAAGGGTAATGTGTAGCGAGAGGCTAGTGTACAGAGACCTACTGGGATAGTCTCCAGATTGGGATTAGGCTTCACCTTCAACTGGTCAACTATCCTCCTGATACAGAGAGTTCAACGTTTAACGTGTCTGCGAGTTGGATCACCTAATTGGATTCGTGGTTCGAGCTGCGACCAGGCTTTTGGGTATAACCCTATGCAGTTCGGACGCAGCAGACATGAAGATTGAAGCAATACCAGATAGAACAGGCAGATTGATAGGCAAACTGCTGATGAGAATATGAATAAGGTCTCGACATGAAGCGGATGCACTATTCACGTTTGAGCTGGAAGCTGCGTAGTCAACGCCTTATGGCCGGCCCGCGAATATCAATAACGTAGACGCACTGAAATGGAGAGGCATATCGCCGGTATCGAACGTGGAAAACAACAAGGCTAGACATGGATGAAAAAATCGTCACGGGTGGGTCGTTATCGGATAACCGTATTAGATGTCAGACTGGCTAAATAGTCTGTGACTTGCTCGTAGACCACCAACATAATGCCGCCGCCAGGTCCAAGGCGGAGTATCTTGGGTGCTAAGCCCTTCCAAAGCGACATAACCTGCGTGATGCCACGCGTTCGTGCAGTTGCTGTTGTTGAAGTAAACCCACCCCTTCTGTTCGTGCAATGTGAAGCAACAAAGGAACTGTGCGTATTGGCACCTAACGATGGCAATGCGAAACCAGCATCTCCGGCAACACCTCTCGTGCGTACTGCTGAGAGCTTCTCTGCATCTGCAGGCCGAGCTTGTTTCAGAGCCGACAGATTTTGCATCCTCGTCTTGACCACATCGAGCGGCGTATTAACGCAGCACCCAAGTGAGCCGGCGATAGTCCCTGAGTAAGTCTCGAATTAAGAGCACCATGCATCAGGAATATTCTAATTTGGTTGGTCTCGCCGAGAAAGCATTCTGGAAAGCAGGGAATTTACTCGTACCTGCAATGAAATTGAGGGACTTGGCATCCCCTGTAGTTGAAGACAGGGTTGACTTGATGGCAAAGATACTCCCAAAGTATGTCCCTGAGCAGCTCATACCTCAGCAGCTAGGGGCACCATTCCTCACCATTCCAGCAAGCATTTCTGAGCAGTGTGCACCAAAAGCCAGTAAAAAGCGCAGCAGCTCCCTCATGCCGAATAATCGTGCTAGCCGTCTGTTATATTGTATCAGCAGAGTTACCCAAAGAAGTTCATAACACACCTGTATACTCGATGAGTAGAGGCCTTTATTCTCGGGCAACTGCATGCGTATCTTAACAAGCTCCGGTGAGCATACAATGGCACCTTCGCATATGCCAGCTCCCACACCACTCATCAATGCTAGAGTTTGACCCGAGTACCCGAGCCTGAACAACTAAGAGGCCGCGGGAGATCTGACGAGTGTCCTCTGACCTTCCAAAACTATCTCGTAGCTGGGAATTGGTCGAAAACTTGAGAGCTCGTTTGGGTGTTTCAGAGAGAAGAGGAAAGAGCATACCGCGATATATACGAATACGCTCATTCTTCAGGGCCCTGCCCAGCACCTAGGTAGAGGGAGCATTAATGAGCGATTCGCAGCATGCTTTACGCAATACCATAAACATGTTTTCTTGACGGCCTGTCGCTGCCATAGCCCTCGTCTTAACAACGTCGAGGGGGTACCTACACTCACTTCACATGAGAATCATCTCAGCTCTACAAGGACTCCTAACATAGGGGCTCCACGACAGCAGGCATGGCATCCATCAAGAGTGATTCTACCAAGTACTTACATAGCAGTTAGCTCAGCCATGCCTGCAACGCCCCCTGCGATAACGCTGTGAGAGAAAGGTGTGGGAGATTGAGTGGCCATGGTAGAGTGTGAGGCCGGCATTTACCACTAGCCACACTGAACTCAGGACTCAACTCACGGGGTCAATATCGAGTAGCGGGCACTAATCGCCACCATCACCCACCACCCGCTGCGATGAGAAGGTCGGCAATCGCCTGGCTACCGAGCTCGTGTCAGAGTCAAACTCATCACATAGAGATAGCAGGCTCGGCCGTACCTTACGGCCAGCCTAGCCGTACTTGCCCAAATATACGCGTAGGATGATAGCGATCTACCGTCTCAATGAATGGTCTGACCCTACTCACGTGCTATGACCGTTATCGCTGGCTTCGGAACATATCAAAAGCCGCCCATGAATCCTTCAACTCAATAAAGCTATCAAATCTTTAGCTGGTCGGAATTACCGTTGACGGTACGTCAACGTAGGACATGAGGTTATAACACACGAAGGTGGTGAAAAGGCCCAGGCATTCATTTGCTCGTCCATCTTTGACGAGCAGGTCATCGTCCATCTTCAGGCCTGATTCCGCTGGGTGAAGTACCTCGAAAGGTGTCCCTTGAACGAGGCACGGAATGAGCGGAGTTACCTAAAGTCCATAAATATTCCCAAAGCTAGCAGCAGAGCCTTCCAGCGGGGGTTTTCAACTTCCCCAAATGTAATCCAATAGTTATCTTGCTCCTGATGATATACCATCAATCAGCTGATCAGCAACGACCTCTCACCTTAAAACAGATTGGGCAACAGTCACCCCACATCCAGTACTTGTCAACTTTACCAACTTCGGAATTATTCCTGAGACATGGACGAGATGACCTCCCCCCGAGGTGGAGCTGCAGCACTCACATCGAATCGGATAGTTGCAGACCAATGTGTTGACAAGGGCCGCACGGCAGAGGGCAACACATTCCCCATTGGCAGCATCCTCCGACTCCTGTTATGACGTCATTACCGGCAGCATCTTTAATCTTAAACGTGAGGTCACAGCATGCATAGGGGTCGTGTAGAGTACCCAACAACCTAGCAGGGTATGTGCATCCAATGGACCCTCTCGGACGGGCTCACTGATCAGTCGATGTCTCGGTTACGTATGCTACTGGTCGATTGGCACAGAAGCACGTACAGGTACACGGACGATGCACGGTGAGCCAATGGATGAGGTCTCCCTGTAATCTGTGAGGCCACACGTACGTTGGGGTGCAGCCGTGCTGCAGGATGGCCTACCCTTTGGGCCCCAATACATAAATATGTAAATCCCATGGAGCACAGTCCGGGGGATAACAATTCCTCTCACAGGCGTTGGACTCCTCAACAGCATAGAAGAGCTCACGGCCCGCCTCATCTTTCACGATATACCTGAGGGTATCGTCATTGGTCTCCAACACGCTGAACAGAAGTATCCCTACTTGTTGCGCTGGTCAAAGCCCGTGATTGCTTCTAACATCTGGCGCAGCTCGCGAACTTGTACCTGAGTATGAGGGCTACTCTAGAGATCTTGGCGAGGTCTAACCCTCTTCAAGCCAGCCATCATCTGCATACCATCAACAACGCTGGCCTGGGCAATGGGGCTGCCTATCACAGTCGCCATGTAACCCTGAGAGGCAGTGAGTCTCAATCGAGGCAGATCGAAGAGTATTTCCCCCCTGCAGGAATACTTCTTGTTGCGGCGGATGATTCAGGGGCCTGGTATAGTCCATATTAAACGATGGGAAACCTACGAGACCGCCATGAGAGAGGCGGTACCAGCGGGCCACCACCAAGCACGACGGACGACCAAGGAGTGAGCGTCGAGGTCCAGAAGCGTGCCTGAGTCCAGCAGGTGAGGCAGAAGTAAACTCATGATAGGGCAGGGTAAAGTGCGCAGAAACTCAACAGAATTCCGAGTAGTTGGCACGCGCAGATTCAACATCGATCATCAGCTTTTGAGCGGAAAGAATGCGACCGGTGCACGATGCATCGGAACAAGAGTGCTTGAGCGGTTGCATACGGGCTCGCCCAGAGAAGAGAGGGTTGGGGGCAGCCCCAGTTACCCTGAGCGCAGCATGGAAACGCACGTCGTCGAATCCTATCGAACATCAGGTGACCAGGGTGGGCCTGGGTGATAGAGATGCAGTAGTAGAATGTGATGCAGCCATAAGACGACAGCTAGGCTATGAGAAATAGGAGTAGAGCGCTAAGGAACTAGGCCACAGTCCTGAGCAGGGCGGACAATGATGCAATTAACTTAGCACGACAACGGCTCGATGAGAAATAGGTCGATGAGAATAGGAGAAGTACTCAAGCACAAAGTCAGCATCAGATCAGAGATCAGCATCGCCATCATCTCCGGCCCGCTGCAATAGCAATATCGACAATGGCGTTGCTTGTACCGTCGATACTGCTGCACAGCCCCCGTAACTAGTAGGATTACTGAACGTAGGAAGGCAGCTGAACACGATAGTCCTACATTTCTAGCCCATCCTGATACAGACTTCGCGTCGGAGTCAAACTCATCGAACAACATGTATTGGGAGAGCTGGTCTATTCTGGCCTACACATACGGGTATAATAGTAGCCAAGAGTTACAACCGCATAACACCAGTATCTCCCACTCACTTTCAGCCTCTCCTCAGCAATCATATTTGATGCTAATATCTCTACTTGAGCCGGTGTCTCATCGAGAATGCCCCCCAGTCGCGATAGGGATATATTGCTGTACAGATGAGATATGGCTACTATGTTGTGCTCTGTTATGGCACGGGAGAGAACGGTCATACCTTAAGGAAGGACCATGAAGGTTGAGCACGTGAACATGTTGAAGCGGACAATGTTCGATGCTGAGTAAGCCAGCGTACACGGAGAGCCTGCTGATGATAGACATCCCCTGCTTACCGTCAGGACCTAGAGCCAGGTGATGCTCACTGAGCCCCTTCTCGAATTCTTTCAGCTCCCTCGGATATATAATCCTGAAATTCTTCACCTTAGTGAGTACGTCCCACTCGCAAGACGGTATAGCTTGTTCACACCTACATAATCAACGAGAATACACGGAAGAGCACCATCAGTAGCGATTATCTCACCTAGAGTCACTAGTTATCATCTGTAGTATACGCCTCTTCTTTGGACCCGCTGGTGCCAAGACTACGCAGCGAGCAGCTCCAAGAAGGAGCTGTGATATATCGTCGGCATCGATCGAGGAGCTGTGCGGGCCCAGGGCTACCTCCAAATACCTGATGGATAAACCTAGACTGAGACAGCAGTGCCGATATAGGAGACCTTGTACTTGTAAGCAGCATCAAGGAACTTCCTTCTCGCATCGAATATCCTAGCTTGACATACCTTGAACCTCAGCTGAAGTCCAACATCATCATCGGCTAGGTCCGGTACCTACGAAGAAGTGTTACTGGTGTAATATACGGTGGGTAGCTTACAATCATAGCAGCTCGTGATATGTATGATTCGGCAGAAACATCATCACCTCCTTCCAAGTAGAGCTCAGCTATCTTAGTAAAGTGTTCACATCGTGCTAGGCTACTCCGGAGGCTCCTGCAATCCAATCTAGTTGATGAAAGTAATGGAAGAAAGCCTACGGTGGAGGGCCTGCTCCGCCACGACCATCGGCATCTATTCGGTCCAAGTCAATGGCAGCGGCCAGAAACTCTCCTGCGGCTTGATGGATCTGCCTCGTTCAATAGCTTCCAGCTGGTGTGGGCCTCAAGGCCTCCCAGATACCTCCGACAGGTTGACCCGCAATCTAGTGATCTCGTCCTCTAATCCAGCTGGGCATCCATTCCCACTCGGTGATGGTCGATTCAGATCCGCTGATGATGGTGCTGATGCCGGCGAGAGCAGCTCCAGCATGCGCATCTGGCGAAGTTCGAGTACGCCTGGGCGCCCGTACCCCAGCTCAGTACTGAAAAATCCTCTAGAGTCGAATTAGGCAAGTGCGAAGTTATCCGACACAAGGACTGTATGACCGCTCGTGTGAAGTGTTGGTGGTCGGCCGAGGTAGGGTCACTGATAACCTGTTTATTATATACCAAGTCACGATCGTATACCAGTGATGATTACCATCCGTGCAAGGTTCAGGAGGTCGTCAATGTTTTCATGCTCACATCTGAGTATCTCATCCATTGCATGAGTATTAGGGTAGGCAGCATTGAGGTCGCGAAGGGTTTTCTCCGTCCCCCAAGAGGAGGCGGAGGACGGGTCCATGGCCGCTGGAGAACTACGCTGAAACCATACATATTACCACCAGCAAAGGACCAACGATGCTCGCTCAACCCAGGGTTATACCCAGGATGTGACGGAACGCAAGGAGAGGAAACAGCAAGAAAAAATATTACCCGATACCACCTGTCGCTGCCGAGAAGGAAGATGATGACGATGGTGGTGGGATGTCTGTTATACTAGACTGGCGAATGTACATTTGGATGAGCTTATGATGAGCCCTTGCTAACCAGACAGGCCAGAACTGTCTAGGAATTTTTAAAGGCAACTGCCGCAAACCACACGGACCAGAAAAGCGTGCCGGCATCAAATTCAAGGTGTAGTGAACCTAACGACGGGAGGGTGATGTGGGTATAACATAATCATCAGTATTACGTGAGCCGCTGTTGTACGGTCTTGTTCCATTAGCATACCAGCATTGCCTGAGTATTCCAACAGGGAGCCATCCTGAAAATGAGGACGGCCGGGTGCTTAGGGCTTCGCACCTACACCCTCCCTTTCAAGTCTCCGTGAGGTCATTAAAAATATAGGGCTGGTTATTGCTGACAAGCTCCCCTGCAAGCGAGCTACTGTGAACTCTCCAACCTCTTCTATACCCGTCCGGGCCGACATGAGGGCGAGCACGCACGTGCAGTAGGAGTATCGAGTGAAAGAATACTCTCCGCAATTATGGAGTACGTCAGTGGTTCGAATCATTGAACTGTTTATTACGAACTGTACCACAGGCCCTATAATGTGCGGTCAATTCCACTCCGATAGTCAAAGAGTAGGAAATGGATGTACCTGAGTCCCGTTTAGGTCTTCCGCTAACTTCTGTGGGAAGTTGAATATGGACATGATAGGGCTTGTTGTATCCATCACCGACTGTCCATTGATCATATTCCGCTTGGTAGCAACAGTCTTTGTAGCTACGCTGCCTGCAGCACCACCAGCAGCAGCAGAAGCCTCACTTTTCGTATACCGTCCGATAGCGGAGGAGGTCGAGGGCTCATTAGCTGAGACGGAATGAGTGTCAAGAAGGGATGCCAAGGATGTTGCAGCTGCGACATTCATAGTTCCCCTACTACGTTCCGCGGATCCACCATCCATGGTGGTTTGGCTAGAGCGATGCCTCGCCGCTTCCAAATTCCTTTTATCCTCCAAGATCAATCCTGCTAGGCTGGATAGCAGTGTCCCTGAGGGTGAGCGTTAACAGTTGGAGGTTCGTATGCTATTGTTACAGGTAACCGCCCTCATAGCATTGCATGCTTTTCGCGACAGGCCTCCACGGTATGCAGTGGTACCACTCAGCCTTTCTCTCACGGTACTTTCAGCCAGTGGTATTTTCTCCAGATCTAAGAACTCGATCCCAGCCATCACATACTGATGATTCGCTTTATTACATTCCTCGTTCTGCCCCTCCATCATAGAGAGAGGTATTGCCAGCCTTTGCCTTTTGTCCACCGGCTCTGCTGGTAGCAGCGCTGGCCTCTTCTTCTTCCTCGATGAGGCCGCGGTAGCAGCTGCTGGCCCCGCCGACGGTTCTTCATCGGAATACCTGTAGCCGCCTTCCGACCCCAACTAGTACCCATACTATCCTACATAAGCCTTAGAAGGGCTTGCTCGTAGCCTATGTCAATACCAGCGAGGACTTTCACATCTCCACCCATGCATACAGCTCGGGCTAAATGGCGCTCCCTCTCTACAGCGTTCATAGGCATAGGGCGACGGAGCATACTACCTGACCAGGAGAGCATATAGTACTACACGTTGCCGCTACTTCTCTAGGGGTCGAGCATGATTCTGTCGCAGTGCTCCTACTCGCCGATATGCCTCCTCTAGCATTGATGCCTCCAGCTTGGCTACCAGGTGATGGTGAAGGTGCTCTATTCCCTGGCTGTGGCGATGGTGGAGTCCCCGGATGATAGGGGGAATAGGGCGATCCGGCCTATATCATGCGAAAAAAGGACGATGCCGCGTGAGGGTGGGTTGTTACCCGCATCTGGCGTATGTTAGCCGCTGCTGCCGCTGCAGCCGCCGCCAACTGTCGCGGTGGTACAGAAGGACCTTGGAGCAGATTTACCGAACGAAGGGCTGCTTGAAGGGCAGGCCTGAAATTACCCGAGGCTGAAAAGTGACCGAGAATACATTCCCTGCGCCAAGTCGAGAAGCCGGTATAATAATGGGGCTCCACTGTTACATGCCTATTATAGCCACCACTTCTTGTTGTATGTTCTTATTCTGTGTACTCCATGTAAGACGGTTTAACTGAGAGGGGGTGCATGCAAGAACCGAACACGCTGAGGATAATAGACTATCAGACTCAGTGAGCACGTGGCCCTTACCCGATCAAGCATGTCCTGCTTCACTTCACGCGTCGCCGGATGGGCCGAAGAGGCCACATACCCTTTCACGACTTGCTGAAGCATATCGATAGACACCGCTATACGGTTCCCTCCCACAGGCCTCGCAGCCCCACCACCCGGAACTGCCCGAGGCGGAGTAGCTGGACGTGGATGCTGCTGTTGAGTGAGGCTGGCTCGGCGGACCGCTTGAGCAGCCACTGCTGCCGCTGGTAGACCTGATGTAGTTGAACATATGTAGGTAGTATGTTGCACAATCAGGTGGTAGGCCGAAGGGGGCGAGCTAGAGGATTATTATTACTACCAGCTGCAGTGGGATGCATAGTCTGGCTGGGATTAATTGCATGCATTGCTGGGCCTCCTGCCCCAGCCACACTCGGATGCATCATTCCGGAGGTGGCTGTAGTAGAGGGAGGCATCGAGTACTGTGATCGACGTGGCGGCGGCTGCTGCTGATGTAGCTGTTGTTGTTGGAGATAATGCTGTTGTTGATAGGGAGCAGCGCTACTCGTTGCTGTCTGAAGCAGCTTTCCCATCTGTCCTGCGAATATCACTACGAGCTATTAGTACCTGCTGTTGTTGCAGTGACTGTTGATGATGTACGAAAGATTCGTTTGGAGGCTGGACGGAGCTCTGTGCTGGGGATGGCGTTTTTGATATTGTCCCTTTGCTCAGCTCTCGCTTGAGTGCCTCCATAGCACTGTCTAAAGCACTGCCCCCTCCCCCCACAGGGTTGCCCGAATTCGACATGGTACCAACAACGGACCACAGGCCAGCTGCGCAAATTCTGGTAGGTCGACTAGCAGCATCAAACTCAGTTCAGGTGCAGTTGAGCATCCACGATTCCCCAACTCAACGCATTTTTCTCATTAAATACAAACTACGGTATTGGCCGATGGACCAAAGAGAGGGAATTTCACGATAGATGAGAAAGGGCATTGGAGCCGACCGAGTCGATGCTCTCATACATGGGCAGGCCGCTTATGTTCACACTTCATTGATTATTGTCCTGGTTCCGGCGGCTGAAATACCTGGAGGGATCGCTGTCAAGGCTTTCAAGTTGCAGCACTATCACTCCCACCTAAAGTCCATGAATATTCCCAAAGCCAACAGCAGAGCCTTCCAGCGGGGGTTTTCAACTTCCCCAAATGTAATCCAATAGTTATCTTGCTCCTGATGAGAAGCCATCAAACAGCTGATCAGCCACGACCTCTCACCTTGAAACAGATTGGGCAACAGTCACCCCACATCCAGTACTTGTCAACTTTCCCAACTTCGGAATTATTCCTGAGACATGAACAAGATGATCTCCCCCCGAGGTGAAGCTGCAGCACTCACATCGAATCGGATAGTTGCAGACCAATGTGTTGACAAGGGCCGCATGGCAGAGGGCAACACATTCCCCATTGGCAGCATCCTCCGACTCCTGTTATGACGTCATTACCGGCAGCATCTTTAATCTTGAACGTGAGATCACAGCATGCATAGGGATCGTGTAGAGTACCCAACAACCTAGCAGGCTATGTGCATTCAATGGACCGTCTCGGATGGGCTCACTGATCAGTCGACGTCTCGGTTACGTATGCTACTGGTCGATTGGCACAGAAGCACGTACAGGTACACGGACGATGCACGGTGAGCCAATGGATGAGGTCTCCCTGTAATCTGCCAGGCCACACGTACGTTGGGGTGCAGCCGTGCTGCAGGATGGCCTACCCTTTGGGCCCCAATACATAAATATGTAAATCCCATGGAGCACAGTCCGGAGGATAACAGTTCCTCTCACAGGCATTGGACTCCTCAACAGCATAGAAGAGCTCACGACCCGCCTCATCTTTCACGATATACCTGAGGGTATCGTCATTGGTTAACACTAAACGGAAGTATCCCTACTTGTTGCGTTGCTCAAAGCCCGTGATTGCTTCTAACATCTGACGCAGCTCGCGAACTTGTACCTGAGGACCGAACCCTCAGTCTCAGAGAGGCTAGCGAAGACTTGTACCCTCTTCAAGCCAGCCACCACCTGCATACCATCAACAACATTAGGCTGGATGACCGGCATAGGGTTGCCGATCACGGTGGCCATCTGGACCTGAGGAGCAGTTACCTCTAGTTACGCCGAGATAGAGCTACCTGACCCGGTGGCTGGATCTGAGGGTTGGGATATTGCATAGTGTACTGGGAGGGATATACGGACTGACAGCACAACACTAAATATTATCAAAAATCAATTATAAATATCAATTATAATCACTAGCCTGCAACAACACAACATATGAGAACGAGGATGGAAACAAACGGAATTCCCGTTACGGAAACAACACCATTGAGAAGCAATCCATGCACAACAATCAAGTAGTGGACTGTGATGATGATGATCAAATTGGGTCTTGATGCTCATGATGCTGCACTTGGGCTCGCGGATGCGTTCACTAAGGCCAGTGACTCACCCTCCGTGGAAGCTGCTACTTCATGAAGGTTGTTCGAGAACCTGTGGTATAGGTAGGAAGGCCGTCCGACAAAAGGCTACAATCTGGTCGACCCCTACTTCTCTGAGAGATCGATGGCCTCAAACCCCATGGTACGGCAGAGTCCTGCTAACCGTTCCTTGGCACCAGCAGACTTCAATGCCCTCATCTTCACCAATACACACGGTCCCAGGATCTGCAGCGAACTGCTGTAGATGATCACGCCGCTGACTCGATGTTTCCTACATCCCCGAGTGAAAGGCGTACTTCTGGTATCTTGTGGTAGCCAGACTGCACCACCAATGCGCACAAAGAGACAAAGTCCGAAGGGACGAGATGTGTGGCGTGCCGCACAGCAACTTGGCAGATGAGATTCCGGAGTTCTGAGACACGTTGCTATACACTGGAGATTCACTGCTCACGCTCACACCTCGTGAGTCCCCCCTCTGTTCATAGGAGAAGCAGCGACCGGAAGGTGAGTGTTTGAGACCGAGAGTCGGAGTTTGCTACTGCTCACTTCCAAAATCCAGTGCTGCTGAGTCTCCTCTATCAACTTTGCATAGAAGGGACAACACGCGGCACAATAGTTTCGCCGAATGAACATCTCCTTCGTAAGCAGTATTAGAAAGAACTTCTGGCGACGCAGCAACTTGCAAGCATCTCTTTGCTATTAGTGGAATGAGCACGGGATGCGATGCTGCCAATGGACTAAATCGGGCCTGATACGCAGATGCTGGACACGTGGTGAGAGTGGATATGCTGCTCACCAGTAGGGAGAGCTCTGTTATGTCGAGGATGTCAACCCTTATCCTTCGGAGGAGGGTCTGCACCAGGACATCACCTGCTTTACACCGCCCCTGTAGATGATGAATAAGGTAAACGGCTGCTCTTTGGTAAGGCAACGGTAGAGTTATTTCAGTGGAGGCGTCCAAAGTTCGGTCAGAACTAATGACACTGTCATCCTCATGATTAACTCGGCTCAGCATCAGGCCACAGATGGTTGAAGATGCACGGCCGTAGCCGATGACGGCATCGATTAAGCAGACATCTGGAACAGCAGCTGCCTGAGATAGATGCGTCGCTGGATGGGGCAGGGGCGGCGCATGAGCATTACGCTACTACCTCCAGCGGCTCGCCACGGGCATCTCTCATCGCAATCAATGCACCAGGTGGGAAGTCGGGCTTTGAGAGGGCAGCCTCTATGAGCAGATTAGATACCTACATCGGAGTCATATTGAAAGACACAGGACAAAGATGGAGTTGATGATGGTGTATCACGATTGCACCACGCACCTCGCTATTGCCCTCAACTCCAGCAGTTATTGCTATGCGGACGTAGTCGTCAATTTTGCAAAGATTACTGTCCAAGCGTTGAACTAGGTGTTCAGCAATACATGTTCTCACAGTAGTGGAGGGTATGTTACCGAGTATACCAGCCAGAGACTAAGGCGGAGAGAAGTGAGCACCCAGAAGTGAGCCAGAGCCGCATAACACCTCAATGGTCGTAGTCGTTAATTTACGTTGAAGATGTACTCTAGTGAGGGAGAGAAGACTGGGCATGTCCTGCTCCAAGGCACGTAGACTTTCCGCAGCGTGTATGGTGCCTGCAGGAGAGAAACCTGGCGGATATCTGAGTTCCTCGTTAAGGCTGTGGGGATTGGTCTACACCACGGAGCAGCTGGCCCTACTGGCCAAAGCACTAGCGGTCTGGTTCCGAACGCCACGAACTGATGCACTGGCCATCCGTCTCAACAACGAATCGATTGCGCATCTCGCCTCGGCTGGAGCATTTTCCTGAACAACTGGTAACATGAGTGACATACGCGGTTTACCGATGCTGCAATGATACCGAAGCTAGGCCAAGATTGAGCATCAAGCTTGGTATCATTTCCGCTTGCAGGAGTGGGAGATGCTCGGCCAGAGCCGCTGCCAAAGCCGATACCTAAAATAGAATATTTGCCCTCGTGATGGTAACATGCCAGCAATACCGCAGTGCCCGATGGCCGCCACCAGTCGTCAAACTTGGAGAGTTTCCCCAGAGCAGCTACTGTGATAGATATCTGTTCGACCTCCATGAGGGATATTCGGGCGCACAGAGAAGAACACGCAGCTAAAAGAAGATCATGATGTCCCCTCGTTGTTTCTTGTTCACCAATAGAAAACTCACCCTCCAACAGCGCTTGGTGGGGCGATGGTGAGGCTAAGGGTTGGGGCATGAGCGGTAAGAGATTGACGTAACTGCACAGGGTCTGCATCGAGGTATGCGGCTAGGTTATCTCATCACGCACTTACGAGCGGAAAATAGTCGGTATGTCAACAACCCGCACTGACTCCATTTGATAAGTCAACTGCCTGAGGACGAGTCCGATACCCTCTATCTTCCAGTAGTGCTAGTCGAAGCATTGGCTACCGACTGATAGCAGTTAGTGCTGCTTGGCTCGTCATCTTCAACTTAGCCATGGCTCCCAGGCATTCCGTGATCGACCTGAGCAGCATCAGCAGCCACAAGGATCTCTCACAAGTGATCAAGATTAACCAATCGCCAGCTACCTAACGTTAGATGTCGATATGGTATCTGGAACCATCTGGATGAGCTTCTGAAGCTCTGGTTTACATAACGTGCCGCACTGAAGGGATCGCCATGAGGAGATACTTGACTACATACACAGTACACAATTACCTCCTCACTGAAGGCCGATGCTGCTTTGAGTAAATATGCAATATCAACGCCTTGCAGGCGGTGTATATCACGGATGACAGAGGTGTAAAGAACCTTCACCTGCCGAAGCACCCCTGGATACCGGCATCCAGCGCGCACTCTCTCACATCATTAGTGTTCGACGGCCAGTGTTTGGCTATCCATAGGGTTCCAAAGAGTATGCCCACAGTGTAGGAAGGCTTCATTTCATTAGCCATATCAGCTGCTGCCGCAATAGCTTTGTTGAACCTAGGCTATAGTAACAACAACACCTCAATCGTCTGAGTGGCATTGGTTACAGCTCTTTATTGGCCACCCGCAGTCTAGCCGCTGTGTGTATGGTATAAGCTAACTCCTTCGGGGGCTGATCTTCCAACTTTTGATAGAGGAATTGCATTGGTATCTACAACCTTGATAACACCTGTTCTGCTTGTAGAGCCGGTTGTTGATACTGATACTTACCCGAGCTGGGTTTACTCCAGTCTCGATGTGATCCATGAACTCCAGTTTGTAGAGGTTCTTCTTGCTCTGCCTTCTAGGAGCAAAGCAGCGAACGCCTTTCCGCTCTACCGCCCGACTTCTCCGAGTCAATAGAAGCGACATTGCGCGCAGCGGGGTGGAGCTATCTCGAGAGTACTGTTGAAAATACACGAGCGTGTCCGAGGCTCTGCTGCCAAAATGCCAGTTATCCCACACTAACACAAATGCAAGCCAAAAACGCTAGAAATGGTAATAGCCGATATTAGTCTAACAACACTGCATGCATGTACACCGGAGGCATCTCAGAACACTGGAGTAGGTCATGGACGAAGCCTGTCCTTCCACTAACAGAGTACCAGTAATCCCTCTGGCGGAGTTCATAGAATAGTGGTGGTCACAGATGCTTCGTCGAAGATGTCATTTCAGTGCTTACGTCTGCTGCCTTGATCCAATTCACCCCGTCTCCAACAGGCCTTGACAGGTCATTATGGCGCGGTATAAACCACCATAGGGTACTCGAGCCCATCACCTGCTCCACGTTCCTCCTCCAACAACCCATATCGTACTTGGAACGATTGTGGACATGCTGGTCATGCTGGGTCGATGCTGCCTCTCCGCTCTCTTTCTCGAGATTCTCAATCGTGGTGCTGTTCTCAGTGACCAGGGCCACATGGAACTTCACAAAACTAGTGAGAGTAGTGATGAAGAAAACAGCAATGCCATAGGTGATGGAAATGATGACATCACCCGAATCTAAGAACCTTATATCAACCATGATGACCTCACTGATATGCAGATAGAGGGGATAAGCCCCAGCAGCTATATACACTGCCAGAGTAGCATAGACGTAGAATAACAGTTGCATGAAGAACTTCCTGTTATAGAAGCCAACGCAGTTGTTTATCCATGGGCAGTGATGGTCCATATTCAGGTTACATCGGTTGCAGATGCTACAATGATGGGTCCTCTCAGGTTTCCATACATTACACATCTTGCAGTACCTTCGTCGTTTATTCTCTTCCCCTATATGAAATCCCCAATACAACGGTACTGCTCCGGGATCTGTCGAGACAGACATATAGAAGGACCATAGAGTCATTGCCACCAGCACATGGAAGGTGCATAGTGTTAGCAACGCTGGGGTCCAGGGCAGGAGAGGGCCCCACAATAGGAAGACAAAACTGGCGTATTCAACGACGATGAAGCCGAGGACCACCACGACGAACCACAGACCGCAAGCATTATTAGGTTTGTTTGGCCGATCATAGGACCCGTATAGGAGGAGATGGGAGGTATCGTGCATGGCAGAAGGACTGGTGCTCACATGAACTGTCATATGATGATTCGGCATGGCAGACACTACACGGGTCACGGCGAGGGTCTACCCATCAAGTATACAATTGTATGTTTGGGCTTGCCTGAGAGTTCCGTTGCCGAAATGCCCGAGTCCCCACCCTCAATTACGTTCATCAGTCCCTCTGTGATGGTCCCACTGAGCTCGAGTGCAAGTTCCAAGCGAAACGTCACATTGAACATTGGAAAATATCACTGATGATTGCTTCCCACGTCATTTTCGTCAGCTCCACGGGCGTGGCAGCCTGGGGCAGCGAACAGCATGCGTTGAGCTCTCTGTGACGCCAGTACACAGGACATGAGCTCGATGCTAGCGGAAAGCTGAGGAAGGATTATAACTTGTGATATGGCTACATCAGAATGACACCCGTACTACCCCGTCCTGTGCCGCGAGACCTAACCCTATACACTGCTGCGATGATGGGCACGTAGGTGAGGGATCGACACCGGGACCACCTGAACAGTTATTCCAATGTACGAAGATGAATACCAATCTCAGCCACTATTACCAGCATGGAGCTCAATGCTTCTCTGATGTCGTCCTCTGCCCCCTCTGCTGGCACCGAGCGGCTGGCCTCCAACAGCTCCAGGTGAGGACCGGTGTTTCTTCGACCGTCGCTCACCGAGCCTCGCCTGCTGCGGCCCTGCCTGTGCCATCATCTCCGTGGATCTGATATCACTATACTACACGAACAATGTGGTCCAGCGGCGGCATTACCCGAAATCCTCCTCGGGCCCACTGCTGGCGGTGGGATTGTCAGCTTGCGCGTCCACCATCGCCTCTTTTGGTGAAGCTTGTCCCCCGGTACCACGGCCCCTGTCTGCCGTGATCTCCTCAAGGCTGGCTGCTGTCTTGGCTCCCGCATCAGCTACCAACTTCCGTAGATACCTCGATCAGCACAACACCTCCAAACGAGCATTCGCGATGTGTTGGCTGCGTACGGGAGTTGTTGATCAGTCGAACCCATATGGTCAGTATTCGTTGAAAGAGGCGATGAACAAAGCAGAGAAACCCATGAGGAGTTGGACAGCTTCGAAAGGATGAGATTATCCAGTGGGGACTTGAGATACTCTACCTGAGACAACTTGTCGTCCAACGACCTAAGGATACTGTGTAGGCGAAAACATTACCTCCAAGGAGTAGTAACTGTTGGCATGCGCTCCAAAATCTTGAACCTTTTCCAAGGGTATATTGCCAACGACACGAGCGGCACCGTCAGCTGCTGTACCACTGGGGACCGAAGAGCTTTTCTCGTACGTTCGGAATGCACCTGAAACAAAGCTCTATACGAAGTGACGTGCAGCTATTACCAATCTCGACTCGTCGTTGGGCTGTTGTCTTCACTGGATCGATGACAACAGCGACGAACGGCTCATTCGCCCTTTGATACAGGCGTTGGGTTTCTACATCTGAGGTGGGTCATGTGATGAAGAGGCTCCTAGAGCGTTCGGCTGTTACTACCGATGCCCGATAACCAGCAGCCGTACCCTGGGTGGCTATGGTACCAGCCCACCACATTATCATCCGATATCTGTGACTCATTGGCTTCCACGAAGTTTATCATAAACTCATTTGCTGTAGCACCCGCATTGACTCTAAAAAGGAGTACTATCGGAATAGCAGTGCAAAAAAGGCGACGCCTGTCGGGCCATCACCGTGTTTCAGTCCCTTCCACAGGCAGGGGAAAAGCATCAGTGATGAGGAAGTCGTGTCCAACAATACGGCCCTAGGACAGACAAGGACTCGGGATGAATGGTACGACCGTTACAGCCACTACCTGCATAAGTCCCATCACTTCAATGTCTCCACCTGAAGCTACATGAGTAACCATCTTCACTACAGCATTGGCAGTAATTCGAGCCTAGCGACAACCAGCCTATCCACCAACCATCTTCATGGCAGCTGCTACCTTCTTGAAAAAATCTGGATCAGCTCTCCACGGTTTATCCGCGTGCAATCGCTCTCGCTCGTCATTATCTACCGGAGCATACCTGATTAACTACCAACTATTATGAGGGTAGCAGTCAACATATTACACTCTGTGTAGCTCCCTTGCTGACTGCTGCCCTAGGCCGTCCTCTCCTCGGCACAAGGTCTCGAAGCTGGCGGCCATGATATCGATAGAGCTACTACGCAGACCTGCCTGCTACTAGGCGCATCTCCATCTCTACTACTACCCCGTGTGACAACAACAACTGAGCACACAACACCATAAAAAAGCCCGAAAATCTGTTGACCAAGTGAAACGCTTCCGCTAGGCAATAACAACAAGAGAGGCTTAGCTAGAGAAGTGGACAGGATGAGCCTACGGATATTACCCAGATGCAAGTATCTCACAAGGGCTGCGGAACGAAAAGATAAGGACACTTTCTCGGCAACAACCAATTGCTCTTGGTGTGATGATCTTCGGTAATTCAAAAGTATATCATCACCGGAAAAGCTCGGGGGCACCGAGGGAGTCCACATTCTCCCACCGTTTGTTGGCATCCACCTGAGAAACCGCACCAGCGTCCGTCCGAAAGAGAGAGGCTGATTTCAATAACATTGAGATCAACACTCCTAGAAACCGTTTGTCAGGCCCGTATTACCCAGTTCTGAGGGACGATGGGATTGCCGTATGAATCATCCCTGCATAATTGGAATTCCACATCTCCACTAGATGTAGGCGCCAGACAGTAGCTGTTCCACATAAGACGCTGACCGTCGAGCTCAAAGTGTTGGTTATCATTGCCGGGCATACACCAGTAGCTCACTGGCCGAGCACCCTCCCGCTGAGCACTGGCTGCATCCAAGCATCGATCCTCTCCCAACGCCCTCAACATCTTCCCTTTATCTTGCCAATAGAACCTCTGAGATTTATCATCTGGCTTTGCATTCAGACTCTACTCGGAATACTCCATTCCGATGGGCAAGGCATCCTTGAGAATTCTGGAGCATAAAACTCTCATAGGCCATAGCGTTGGCAGCAACCAATGGGTCACGGAATTTAGACATGAACCAATTGAGATCATGAGGGCACTTCCTGTTGACTTGTGCAATATCCTCTGCAAGCCACTCATTGAATGGTACTGATGGCTGCCTTAACTGCGACGATGTTACTAGATACCCTGATGCAACAGTCGCTTCCGATAACCGAGATACAATAATCTGAGGACCGGATATTGCAATAAAATGTTATGAGTATATACCCGCACGAGATGATCAACGAACCCAAGTCCAGCTATCACGGTGCTCGTGTTACGCTCCATCGCCTCCCACATTACCTGCCCGCCGCATAGCCAGGTTCTCATACTAAGACTTAGAGATAGGTGGTCGCGCAGTAGCCTTTGATTGGTATCCATCTCATTGAGCCAAAGCTTGGTAGTGGCAAAGACGGCTAACTGGGGCATCACTGGACTCTGAAGAAATTGATCGTCGTCATCAGGTGGCGTGGTTACCCAGATCGTACCTCGTCCATCTTCTCAATGTTGAGAGCTGTTATCTGATAATTGTTGTTGACTGCTCCCTGAACCCTACAACAACGACATGGATCGAGAACCTCTGAGCCATTGTGACGGCGCCATCAACGCGAGTCGGCACCCGATGGTGGCCCCACACTACCTATTAGTTCCGCCATAATGAACCACAGGTATCGCAATGCTGTTCTTCCTAACCAATGCTTCCCGTGCGATGCCATTCAACCAATCTCGCTGAAGATCAGTGACGCCTGCTTGGACCTGCAGAAGAGTCTAGCCGCCGCGAGAAGGCAATACAATCCTACAAAGATTATTGTATCTGTCTGTTCACTCGTGCATTCCATATACTTTGGGACCTCCTTCGACGAACAGTACCGAGCCTAATGAGATAGACCATATCCACTGCACTTGCATGTGAACTCTAAGTATGCTGAAACTTACGTAGGAGTTAGTGCCAGCAACTCCCCCATCGACAGGTAAATCCTCGGGGGCATACAAGATAACCTCCTTGATGAGACTCTTAGAACTGTTCTCTAGGACTTCGTCAACTGTCCGAGATATGTCACTAGAAGGTATCTTCCCCCCTTCCAAAGTACGGGGTACATATACTATGACCGACACATAGGGATAGCTGGCCGAGCGTAGCTCATCTCCTGCCTTATACTCGACATGTTGGAATCCTTCACCTACATTACTTGGTCTATTGGGGCCCAAAGAAACTAGATGATCGTTGTTACTTGCTTGCGCGTCCATACTGTGTATCCATGCACTATTCATGTTGTAGTCCCGCAGACTCACTACCAATGCTATTTGATTGGCGAGCAGTATAGCGGTGACTATAGAGAATCTCATATCCCTTCGGAAGAGCAAGAACACCACGAGACTCATGGCAGCCATTGCCACCGCCATACTGATACCTACAGGGAGAGTCGGTACATCCGACCAGCTAGTCTGGCTATGGCTACGATCATGAATCGCCTTCTACCAAGACTTGCCATACTACCTGTCCATCGAAGGGGCCTTACTATGCCGAGGGCTAGGGCAGGGCCTATCAGCACGCAAATGCGCGACAAAAGCGGACTTCCACGACCATGCTTGCCAGCCATACTTAAAAGAAAAAGGACAAGCAACTTTATTCAGACACTCGAGTAATGGAGGAGCGGAGCTGATGACAGTAACTTGATGCTTTTCAACTAACGGTTGCCGCAGAGACTAAGTGCCTGGAACACTGTGATCCTCCAACAAGCTCATCATCCTACACGACATGCATCTCCCTTTTCCACTGGCAGTACACCACTGCAAACACAACATAAAAGTAATGGTAATGATTAGTTAGCTCACAGTGCGCATCCCAGCCGAGGCCATACTTCAAAATTTGTGCAGGAATCGATGGGAGCCTGGTTATAGGGGAAGAGGGGGTGAATCCGGTTTTAGAGGGCAGTTATCGGTTTTGTAGGGCGCGTATGCCGCTCGCCCACGTTTGGGAGATTTGAGGGGCAAGTGGTGGAATTTTTGGGGATTGGAGAGGAAGTTTCAGGGCATCGAAGCGCTCGCCCACGGCGGTGGGAAAAAAGGGTGGTAGGCAGAAAAACGGGGCAACTGGTGAAAAGAGGGGGGCAGAGGTCTGCGCCACTCGTGGACCAGCCAAGCTCGCGAAAATCTCATGAAGTGTATGAGAACTTCTCATTGAGAAGCGGTGATGCATGAGCACGTGATTCGAGCAGTAGTTCCCGTACATGCTCCCACGATCGCATGGCGAGTGTTTGGCAGACAACACCCACATACACCGCACAAGAGGCTGGAGATATACAAGATATCACAATTCACGATTCACAATCCAGATACTTGTCAACGCAACACTAACCTCTGGCAATGGAAAGCTCAAGACTGAAACCTTCAAATGCCGTGAAACTTGGCATTTTACACCTCTCTCCCGAATACAATTCATAGATACGCTGAAACGAGCCCGACCGAATTCAATGTTCACTCCAAGGAATCCCTCCTACAGGACAGTACTCTTGGAGTACTAGCCTGGGAGCGAGTAGAGGACGCTAGTAAAAAGAAACATAAGTCATAGACGAGGATTCTTGGGATATCCTCCTTTGAGAACCTCGATATCGCGCGGCCTTTTTCCCACCGCTGAACCTGAGGACAAGGACAAATTACAAATCAAAGTTGTAGCCGGGAGGCTTGCACATTCTTTACCTTGGGAGCTCGTCGATGAAGCGGCAGGACCCTGTGAGGTCCATTCCCTGTGAGCTCTGACATCCGTACCATGACGCTGTAAGGGATTGGGGTTCCTCGCGGGTCTGCCCGCCCAGGCTACCTTAGGGTAAGGCGTCCGCATGGCATCGGCCATTTGGTAGCACTGCTCAGCATACACTGCTCCGTCGTGCTGAGCATTGTCTGACACCTTTCTGATCCCCATAGGCCCACCAGGGACAGCACTCGACAGCAGATGAGAACGGGATGAAGCCGCTGCCGCGGTAGCACCGAAGTGGGAGGACTGATGCACGGGCATGGACGGCGCTGCCTGCTGAGCCCTTTGGTATGGTCGGATGGGTTGAAGGACGGCAACCGGTCTCACTGGTTGCGCAGAATCTCCCTGTTCAGCAGGAGCCCCGTAGCTGGTAGTGGTGGGAGTTGTTGAGCTATGCGCCGCCCCGTCAACCGGACCAGGAGCGAAAGCAGGGCCCATCTTCTTCATGGAAGCAATGAGGATGTGATGGCACTGACCCAAAGATGCATATCCACGACAGCTGCAGAGGAGAGTTTGTCCCGGTAGGTTCACATACATGATAAGATGCACCTTGAGTACCCGATTCTCGTACTCGGATAAAGTGAGAGCAGGGAGATCTGGCCGGCCGAGAGCGGCCAAGATACGGAACTCCGCCTCACCTTCAAGTAGCGGACCACGACGTGAGCTCGGTATACAAGCCATACGGAGTGGTATGCCCGATAATTCAGAACCAAGAACACGGAGTGGTACTTCTTCGAAAATGTTGCTGCCCTCACCATTTGATTTCTCCACCCTTTCACGGGCCTTGGAGAACATCGAGTCGGTAGGTAGTCGAAGAGAGCCCCTACTGTCAATTCGGACCCTGGCGTGGAGAGAGGACTCTCCATGGGAGAGGATAAAGGACCGGATCCTCCCTACCAACCCATCCTCTCCTCCGAGCTTCGATGATCTGGCTTTGTTGGTCTCAGATGACTTCGACACGAAGCTTGACAGCCTCGCATAATAACTTTCAGTTATATTATCATAGGAAGGACAAAATCCTCGTAGAATTCGGGGTTGTGCTCCATCACTAGACACAGCACACCTAATGATATCAAACGCCAGAGCAAGGGGACAACCCACATTGAAACAACCCATTTGGCGCACCAAAGTAAGCCATGATATCTCGAGGGACTTCCTGATTGCTTCGCCATGCTGATGTTCAAGCTCTGCAAGGACCAAGGCAACGTATGCGAGGTAGATAGCCATCCCGCTACACTCATAGAATCGAGGGATGTATTTATTAAGAAAACGTCGAAACTCCTCCTTGGATCCCTCGATGACGACTCCTGTCTTCTTCGCGGCCTCTATGGCATGCCAGCAGCATCTCAGATGCTCCAAGTATATTCCTTCGTCACCCCAAGTGTCCTTAACTGCCTTGACCAATCCGAGCGCCGAGTCGCTGATGCATCTCGAAGGACGTACAAACGTGCTCCCGTGAAAAATTCGGGCGATGCGACCGATTTGACCCAGAGCAATAGACGTGGGATCTGCACCCTCACCGACCGAGAAGGAAGTGACGAAGGGGTGAAAGGAAAAGCCATATTTTTTGGTCTTCTGGAGGGTCAGCGATACACATCCAACCGTTAGTACCGAGGTACCCCCTCGTGAAGAACGAAAATGACCATCCAAGGCCATGCAGTAGCCAGAGTTTTTGCGCCCGTGTAACGGAAGCAAGGGGCTGTGATCAGGCTGCATGACTGTAAACATATTGACCAGACCAGTCTTGTTCGTGACAACCGCAACAGGCACGCTGCGAACTCGTTTCCCAGATCCGACTGTTGCTACGCCGTACCCCAGGAAGTACAGGTCACCGAGAAGGGGCCTCTCGTGTCTAGTAACGGCAGAGCAAGAATGTAACGCCTGACCAACGTGATGCACCACCTTGTCATCAGTCAGATCAGAAAACCCCTGACTCAGCAACTCTTGTACAAGAGCGCCAACATTCGGGATGTCGGAAACTGACGATTCTCGTGCATATTTTCTCTTATTAGTCAGCGTCTTGACCAAGAGTCGGACCCCGGCAGCTTCATTCCCATCCGTGGTCTCGTCGACAAGTACGCGACCGGTGTCTGGCTGAGGATTGGCACCCCCCAGAAGACGAACTGCAGCTGGGAAGTCTTCCTTGAGATCTGCTTTCATCTGAAAACAAGAAGCGCCTCTCAAATCCACTCTAATAGAGAATTCGCTGGAGAGGCGCTCCGGCATGAAATAGTAAGGGAACCACTTAAGCGCGCTGAGTGGGAGTTGCACTTACGTTAGAGAGCGCCTGCGACGCAGTTTTGGACTTAATATTCTTGTTGATGCTCTGTTGTATCTCGAAAGGCATCCTCAATTTTCCTCCGGCAGTCTTCGCAGGTTCAACCGAGTGTCCAGTGTTGGAGAAAGAGACGAGTCCAGTGGACGGTGGGCGAAACTCGACCTTGACCTGAGTAGATGTAAATCGTTTAAATCCGTATTATCCGGTTTGCGATGCAAGATAATATAATGCCTTCGCACAAAGTTCCCTCACAAACGCAGAATATGTTCAAGCGACGATTACTTTATATTTGCAATTTTGGTGAGACATGCAACGAAAGACCCTCCAAATATTCCGACCGGACGGTCGGCTTTGATCGTAATGACCCAGAAGACAATGACACATAGACTGCAAAGAGTCTTTCAATGACGAGGGCCAGAAATCCTTCGAACTTCCTCCAGGCTTCAAGGGAATCGAAATGCCACCATGGTAGATGGTTTTGACCTTATCGTTACCCTCGTCGTCGGCAGGCATAGACGTATAATCGGAGAAATCGGTACTTGTTGAGCAGAAGTTGGGATTGTAAGATTCACACCATAGCGATAGACGAGGAAGAAGCAGTGGTGCAAGTTTGAGCTACACAATTGAACCACCCACTATGTAGACTTAGTTTGGCACAGGCCGTAGTAGCCTGGTAAGCTAAGTTTGGTTAGTAGATAATTTGTGGGAATAGATAAAACTTGAAAGGTTGAAATCGGACGTCGTAGGTCAGTAGGCGGTGGGCGATACATTTGAAGCACGGTGCTTCAACCATCGCGAAGAGCATGCGAAACTGCAGGCCGCAGAGCACTATCATATGATGTTGATAACTGATGAAACCTGGATGTGACTGAATCAGTATTACGAAATTTCTGTGAGCAATTGAATGGATAGAGCGAGTAATGTTATGAGGGATACACGATGCCGCGTAGTCCGTGCCGTAAGAACTTTGTCGTTCCGGAAGTCTCCTATCCTGTAGCACACTACTAGTCCTCAGTAGGGTTGAAAGTCGCGTGGGTGCGCTTATGAAGAGAAATGCAGATGACACTAGCGCTAAGTTAATTAGTCGAAACGTTCACCGATACCCGCACTACCGTGGAATCGACAGCGATCCCTATCCGCAAAGCCAGAACCTTGCGAGGACTGCAAAGTAGCAAGAAATACAACAAGAGCATTTGAGGCAAGAAATCAACTACGGGGAGGACGGAAAGCGTATTGACCTGAGTAGTATTGACCGTGTCGGCAGCGCGATACGACCTCATTTCATCGCTATGCGCGTGAGCAAGTTCAGAAAATAACTCACTGATTAGGAACTTCCTAGTAGGAAGCGAAAATCGTCGCCTGCAGCCTCGCTTAATCTTGCGTTCTTCGTCCACCCCGCAACCTCCCTCCAAATTCGGCGACTGCCCCCCAAAAACGGCAAATAAAGCCCGTGGAGTAACGGCCGTGGCGAGCGACACGGCAGCCCTCTAAGCCCGACACTTGCCCTGGAGAAATGGATTTACTCCAAATTCCGAACGTCTAGGACGTTTCTTCGTCTTTGTCAGCAGCGCCTTCTTGCTCGAGGAGCTGACCGGTGCTCCACCTGGGAGGGATTTTTGGTGACACATTTCTGAGGTGGACTACCTCAGGAATGCGTCTCTGAAAATTTCCTGAAAATTTTGAAAATTTTTAAAAAATATTTGATTTTTTTCAATTTTATTGAAAAAATGCTCCCTAGTACCACACGGACGTACCACACGGATTTTCCACGGACGTTGCTGCATCATGCAGCAACGTCTTGTGCGTGTGGAGGTTCGTCTATACTGGTACCGGAGAACGCGGCCACCCCCAGCGACGATGACGCTTACAGACCTAGGGGGAACAACTACTGAGGAATACCAGACCGGAACTGCACCGCATCGGTGATAGCACAATTAGTGCGAAATGCGTAGCACCATTATGCGGCGCGCCCCGCCCGCTGCTCTTCAAGAACAGCTCTTCTACCTACTGCACAAGCTGGGAACGCACTATCGGCCAGACTAGATAGTATCCAGTGGCTACCATCCACAAGCCTGAGAGCCCATATGAGTCGAAAGTGCTATGAAACCGGCTCAGAATCGCTCAAAATGGGTTTTTGAAGAAAAATTTTCAGAAAATTTCTGAAAAATTCAGAAATATTTCACTTGAAATATTTCACGGTGCTGAACCGCGATGTTGGCGGGATCATATCGAGGATCTCAGGGCCGGTGGTGATCGGAACAGCGTCGTCAGCGAGCCTGTGGTTGCTTGGGAGGAATCCCCCATGGAAATTTTGTCGCTCTCCCCACTACACTTGCTGCTGGGTATAACGAACAAGTTGTATGACGCTGCCCGACCTTCGGACAACGGGTATACACAAGGAAATCGAACGCTTGATAGCCGGCATCGCGAATCCCTCGTGGCCCGTGGTATCAGGCGTTCATCGTACTTCGACGGTGCTCTCGAGGGTAATGGCTGCTCGCGTCTCCTGGACGCGGTTTACGATGACGAAATCCCCTTTGCGGCAAGCGCTGAAGTCTATGTGACAGCTTTAAAAGCTCTGAAGGTCGTAAAGGACATGTGCTTCGGTCTGACAAGGCAGGCTGGTTGGCGGGATTCTATCGTGGCCTTTCGAAGTGCCTGGTCAAACACGGGTCTGAGATGGACGCCTAAGGTACACATCCTTTGCGATCACGTGGTGGAATACCTTGAGAACTACGAGGCCGATGATGACGTGGGCTTAGGATTATCTTCAGAACAATCTGGAGAGTCTCTGCATGCCAGGGTTCAACGCGTTTGGAATCAGCTGTTCAAGGTCAACGCGGATAACGAGCTTTTCAGTCAGCGACTTATAGACTGTATGGTTACCTACAACTGGAACCTGCAGTGGGATGAAGCCCAGCGGAGCATGGGCGGCATGAAGTCTTGCGAAGCTGAGGGCTCCGATGAGATCTCTGATTACAGTAGCACAAGTGAGGAGCAAGGCTTAGACGGATTCGACAAGCCAGAGTAGCTCGTTTCACATCGTATTTTATCATACTTATCGTAGTTGTCGCGACTCTTTCAATTTTGATTGGTATTGCTTTAGTTATGGGCTGTAGTTCGACGATAAAACCTCGGCAGTACGCACGATTGCACAAAAAAGGTGGAAAAACGGTGAAGTGGCAAATTTTGGATTTTAGCACGCCTACAGATAGAATTGAGCACATATTCTTGTTCAGCGTCGTTCACTCTATCGAATAGCCAACTTCAATCAGCTATAGGAAAAATCCCACCGGAGCGCCCCAATTTGCCACCCGTGCCTAGGCTCGTAGGCCTCTTATTGTGGCCCGCTTAGAGCACAGCCTGGTAGTGCGTAAGATATACTTATATTCTTTCAATGATGAATACACTTAGTTTGCCGCACAAACGATTACTAAATGCATGCCAGCAGAAGCGCACAACTACGCCACGCAGCACGAACTACACTCGTCGAAAAACTCAGTTTTGAACACCTCTCCTCACAACCCTATACCGCCGAGGAAACGGAGTCGTCTCAGCAGACATCACAAGAGCGCTTCCGGGCCAGTATTAGGTCAGCTTCCATAATATTGTTCGAGGGTGATTCACCTAGGGAGTGCTCAGCACAATGCAGACAGCGGCCATATCTGGCCTATGCCCAGCACAAAAGACAGAAGATCAGATTCTTGGCGATTGCGCTCAGAGAACAGCTCAAATTCTCGAACGACCTCAAGATGGAGCGCATACATGTGGGGTAAATGCTTTTCACCAACTGCAGGCAATGATAGTGATGCTTTGAAGTAGGAAGTTTCAACGCACACTTGCTGTCGAACACACGTATGCTTGTGCGTCCTGCGCTGCGTACGACTTATTCCCGTACTCCCTGTGTGCCTTCGTGCGCTGTGCGCCTGTTGGTCCCCACAGTCGTCCGCATTCCTCATCAGGCTATGGAGCGTACGTTCGCTCGAGCTCAGAAACGAGATCAGCTCCCTCGTTCTGCAAGCCAAATCTAAAATAGCCACACTAGTGACTTATAGTGCGATCGTCACTATTATAGTCGCTTCATTTGTCAGCTTCCTCGTGCATTCTTCCCATATGTGGACCCTCGCTCTACTTGGCATCTCGCTAGTCTCAGCCTTCTCTCGTCCGGGTGGACAGTACTACAACCTCATCGACTACGACGATGAGTTGTGTGTTCAAATCACATGGCCTTCTTCTGATTTGGACGAGCCGCGCCCAACTGTTACATGCAGTGGTTCTGATTTTTCCAGCGACGAGTACTCTGTGTTCGAGAGGAAACCAAACTTCTATGAAGCTTCATTAGGAGCCGACGAGTTCCTAGCCGACCTCAACGAGAACTGCCAGTGTTGCGAAATGAAAGATGGCGACTTGTCGACATTTCTGTACAACAATAAGACCAACACCATGGTGACTTATTTCTCAGGACAAGCTGTAACTTTGGAGTCTGGCAACTGCGATAACCCTTGAGCAGTGAGAAGTGGCAGGCGTGGCGATTTCGATTTAGCACGATGGTTTGCGACAGGTTTTGGTCTATCTACAATACCAACCTGCATGGTGATTTTTTATAAGCTATTCTAGCTGATGAATATGCGCTTATTGCTCGCAAAAATCAACGCTCTATTATTCATGGGATTTCTGCTCAGCTGTTAGGGTCTCTGACTGAGAGGACCCGCGGCGAAACATTTTTTTCCCTCACGTCTTGATCGGATAATACCAACGTCATGTGACGCTTTGGTGTCGGCTTTTCATTCTCCGCGATTCTTCCGCTGGTTACACTCCGTCAATCGCACTCGAGAGAAAGACTGTAACACTAGGCAGGGATCGTGTTGAGTTGCAAGAGAAGTCATCAATGCATCCTGACTGCGGTGATGTGATGTTCTTATCGCTGATTCTAATTCGTTCAATAAGAAGCTACGCTGAAGCTGAGCTGAATCGTTAATGTGCGAATTCAATAGGTCGCAGATTAGATTCCAGATGGCAAAACCCGACTATTGTGTTCTCAATCAACCAGCCTTTTTACAGGGATACTAAATGACGGAGTAGGCAGGTGGGATCACGGCACCACACGAGAATCGGGCCAGGCAAAAACTCCTCGGAACTCTTCAAAGCGCGTGACCAGACGTCTGTGGACAACAAGAAGTCGAAGAGGGTCAACCTCGCTCAGTTTATCTGTTTAAGACGATCGGTGCGGCACTAAGAAGCAGATGCTCATCTGCCTGGTCCTGGCTACAGCACCCAGCCAGCTCGCATGATTGCCAACCTTGGTTGATTCAACGGCTTGGACAACTCGTACCTGGAGGACACCCCCTTGAAGGGGGCCCCTTCCAGGGCGAGTCGGCTTCGTGAGTTACGGACGAGATGGTCCTTCGGATGACGTACGAGACTGTTTGACGTTTTCGAGTTGGTGCATGCTAGACCTCTGCGGAACCGACGTTGGACTGTAAACTCACACACACGCCGAAGCTAAGCTGAATAGTTGATGATGCGAGGACCAAAGGTCAAAGGTTGGATGCCAGATGGCAAAACCCAGGTGTTGGTGCTCTCAATCAGCCATCCACAGTGATACTAGATAACGGGTCAGGCAGGTGGGATCGCTACACGATGAACGGCCCGGACGAAAACTCCTCGATCTTCGAAACGCGTGAACAGACATCAGTAGAGAACAAGAAAAGACCGGCAAGATTCATCCTCCCTCAGCTAATCTCAGGATTGAGCGCTATTGTGAAGCAGACGCTCACCTGCCTGGGCCTGGCTGCAGCACCCAGCTAGCTCGCACGATCGCTAGCCTCGGTTGTTTCAACGTTTTGGACAACTCGTATTGATGCACACTCTGGCTGTAGTGTCGGGCAACAGACGAAGTGATTCCTCGGATGGTGTATGAGATCGTTTCGACATTTCGAATCAGGTTGAGCATTCCCCTTCCCATGCTAGACCTCTCCCGCGTCA
>JABANP010000340.1:0-55985 GCA_013115135.1 Perkinsus olseni | reverse complement strand
CCCACTTGACACCAAATTGCAGATAGGTGAAGCACGAAATGAGTGGATCTGTGTCGGATCAGTGAGCATCTCGCCGACCCGGGAGCAAAACAGAAACTGGAAACATACCTGATGGTGATAGATACCACCGCCGCCGCAATGCAACGCCAAGTCCGAAGACATCTCATGACGCCTCATGAGGACAGCGGCCTGATGACAATAACGATGAAGATGATTGGGTCTCCCTGGTCATCGGCAGAAGTACTGCGTGGTGATGCATGAAAACTGCGCAAACCGCAGCATGTGAAAGGCGCTGCGGCAGATCAGCGGTGACCACTCACCGGAGGGCAAGTCGCCCCCATAGAAGCTTGCATCATAGTGACAACTGGTAAGGTACATGCGCCCGATGGCGGAAGGATCTCATTACTCCTCCTTTGAGGTCGCATACGAGGCGCCCCTTTTACTCGCCGTTCTAGAAGTAGCAGTACTACCAGGACCACCCACCATAAATACTTCGGCTCTGCATAGCCTGGAGAACGTCTGCTGTCGGCTTCCATAGGCCGCGACAGACGTATCCCTTTCTCGGCTCTTGTGTACGGTCCGTGCTTCGGGACAGAGCTTCTTATAGAGACGATGAGCATAGTGACGGATGGACAGAGATTTAGGTAACGATGGAGAGCAACAGACCACATAAAACGCTGTCCCGGAGGGAAGGGTACCTCGCCTTCTGGCAAGCGTCGGAGCCTCAGGAAGCATATCCTCGGTCATCCGGGCGGAAGGGATACAACAGTGCATAGACCCTCACACAACTCTTTGAGAGGACGGGTAGCACCCGCGGAAATGGAAGTTGACTAAGCGAGTCCGCCGATCGTTGCACTACCCTCAAATCAGGTAATGAAGCCGTCTCGATGCGTCGCAGATAATCATGCACGGAAGAACATGCTGACGGTTCTATCTGAGCACCAAATACGCAGACGCGGGATAAGAATACTCTTTCGCCACCATCGATAACCACAGCTTGGAAGGACCGCTGAAGGTCACGTCCCAAAAGAATAGATGTCACATGCGAGCTGCGTACACTGCTACAGATTGGTGGGATGCGAATCTCACTCGCCTGAGGGGAGTTACGGCTTCACCCATTGGAGTCTTTCAGAAATAACTGTCCACACCCTGAGACCTGCACCTGCTGAACATCAGCAACAATTCGCACAATTCATTCTGCACAAGCGCTGTCTTTCGCAGTCGAACCTCGGCCATGTTCACAAGAGTAACCGTCGTACCCAAAAACGCGAATGGAATGACTGGTTCTTCACGATGATCCCCAGGTCGTAGAACCATGTCTCGACACGAGCTTCACACATCAGGGGCATCATCATGGGCATCCCCAGAATCACTATCATGAGCTGAGATTCTCAGCCTGAGAAGGCTGCACTGTCAGAATAACATTTTTGAGAAACATCATTGCCCGATTTTGCAGTTATGCTCGATCAGTTCGTTTGGTAGAGATTGTCTTCATCTGTAAATGGGTGCAGATGGTCTCCTATGGTCTCCTTCTACTCATCATAAGCCTTGAGTATTGAGTGTTGATAGCTCTTAAGTCCGTAGCCATCCTGGTTCAAGGTCTCAATGTACATTTGGTTGACGCGTCTCTCCAGCCATGTCGGGTCGTGCTGACTCTGGTAACCATCCGGAGGCATCGAACAGCGACATAGTGGCGACAAGCGGCAGGTTCTGCTAGTCTCCAGAGTCTGAAGTCCGTTCGAACAATGGCAAGAGGGGCGAGAACGCGCTTGGCTAATCGTCTTGTGGCCCAGCGCCTAGTGATCAGAGATCGAGAAATCGAGGGGTCAGGGAAGACGACCCCGAGGAACAAGCCCTCTGGAAGAAGAGGAGGCGCGCGAGGTGCAGTATGCTGACGCAAGTGCCGAGGTCAGGCTTGCTGAGCTACCCTATGACATGGCCTTAGTGCGAGCGCGCTGCCCAGAACAACCTGTCGCACCTGAGCATCTCGGGGTTCAGGCATCGGCAACACCCGGAATGAAGGATTCGTAACGCCTCGTGGCCCTTCAAGCTTGGGCTCTCAAGGATAGAAGAGTCCGAATGCCATCGCTGCGAAAGTGTTCCTGCCAAAACTGAAGGATAGATTTTGGTCTCGACAACATAACGAAATGGTCAGCATTGTCTTCTATGAGGCGGGGCTTGGGACTGCAGATAGTCCGGGTAACTTCGCTGCGACAGTACCTCAGACGATGTTGGTAACCAAGTACCTACAGAGTCTTGAGAGTGTCTCCGAGGTGTTTGAGCGGGCTATGGATGTCGCCGTCTAGACCAAATACCGCTGGAGAGATATGAGCGATATGATGCTCCGATTCAGGAGGATCATGTTCAGCTTCATAGTACGGCGCCTGCTCCGAAATTACCTCCCTCTGTTGGTCTGTGCGAAACGATCAGACGAGGAATTTTTCGTCGTGGACCCACTATTGTTTGTGGCGCACGACGCAATTTGTGCGCACGTACACTACAGGAGCCGCACGCAAGCACAACGGCCGCCGCTCAAGGCCTTAAGGTTCTCTAATGTATAGGCGAGGTAGGAAGCTCGCCAAAGGAAAACATTCCCCCATGACGGGGTCGGGAGTGAATGAGGCTCCCTTGGTTATAGCTTCTCGGCTTCTCTGCCCTCATGTTTCCTCTTACATGAGGTCTGCTGAGTCCACCACGCTGTGGAGACCACAGCCTTCCGTTTGTGACGGGCCCGGATCTCAGACCCTCCTTCTCGGGAATTACTCACAGTTTTTTCTCTCCCTTTCGTGCATTGCTCTAGTCTAGAGCTGATGCGGCGTTGCCGCTCATTCTAGACTACCGCAACCTCTATCGGACTCTCGATCTTGAGAACTACATGCTCGTAGTTATATGGTTCTCTCCTCTCCCACATCATGCCTCCCTCTCCCAAGAGAAAACGCAAGCCCCCTCTTGCCACCTCGATCGACTCAGCTGCCGCCCCCGCTGCAAGTTACAAGGAGCTCGACCCTCCCTCGGCCTCAGCCAGTTCTTCCAAGTCTCCTCGTGCCAGCAAGAGTCGTCGCGGGTCACACCGCACGTCGGTAGAGCCCGTCGACCGACCCTCCGAGGGCACTCCACGAACACCATCTCAAGCACTTGCTACCCCACCCCCTCTCATTCCCCTCTCAAGTCCTACTGAGGATATGGATGAGCAAACCAAAAAGTTCTTGCAGAGCGCCCTCTCTGATGAACGCTCTTCCCTCCCGCATCAAGTTGGCTCAGCTTCAGCCCCCCCGGTAGACATCTCACCCCGATCGTCTTCCTCACCTACGGCTTCCTCATTTCCGGGGCACTTGATGTCTCCCACCCCGCATCGCAAGTCTTGGTTATCATCCTGGGTGAACGGAGGGCGAGTTCCATGCGGGGTACCTCACAAATGTTAGCCCGAGCGGGAAGGGCCCCGCGAGGGCCTAGGGCGAGCGCGGGTGGTCTCTGCCACCGGAAACAACCATATTACATCTGCATCGACTCAGAGCGATTTTCGAAATTCGCCGATACTTTTTCCTCAAACTTTGCATGAACACTTCTATCATGCACACAAGTTATCCTGCAAAGGCTCATGTCAAACGAAAACATCCACCCCACGAACCAACCATTTCTCATGGGAAATTCGGGTGACGTGGCGCACAAAAGAGACAGAACTACGCTCCGCTGCTAAAATGGTGCACGTTTCACAATTGCCGTTTATACGCCGTGCAGGCTTCAAATGAGGTATATTTTGCACAAAATTGCCACGAATATCCCCAACAGCTATGAGATCTACGTGCTACTCTCTGAAAAGTTGAATCGTGTTGGATGAGCCTCTGCCTGCGGAATTCGTATTTGGGGGCGCGCGCTAACATAAACAAGAAAGCGCACGCCATGGCAGCCGGGCTGGGCGTGGGTGTTCGGTGTTCGGGTTCGGGACAGGGACGCTATTAATGGCCTTGTGTGCAGCTCTCATTGGGCCATACTGCCAACTTATGCATCACTCCCTGTCATGTACGATTATTACGAAACGTGACCCAAGTACTTCGGCCAAACAGTTACTGGTCGACTTGCAACATACTGTGTCGCAGATTTTCGCTTATCGGTTCGCTCGGGAAGATGGGCATGCCATGTTTGCCAGTACGAATGGAGCCCAGCGATTGAGTTTCCTTAACCTTGCAAGCCAGCGACAATGCTCAACCACGAAGTCGCAATGTCGATATTGCGGCCCGGCAGCGTTCTCCATCGGAGAGCTGGCCGGGCCGCACACATCTCCTCTCGCATCTGCATCGCGCGTTCATCGCCCTCTGTTCTTTCACCTATGCCTGACCTCTCACATATATCTCTCACATCCAGAACCTAGTAACATGTTCTATTATGCTGTGGTTTGCTCACGGTATATGACCTAAGCGTAGCGTCGGTTGAAACGATCTCCATCACATCTCAGTACCTCCTGATCTTACGTTGCACGTCTAGCGGCTCAGCTGCGAGTGTTGCTAGATTGAACAACCCTGGCAGTCACATGTGCCTCCTGGTTTCACCAGGATGAAGGACTTGAAGTTCCAGGACTCCTACCAATCTCCGGCACCTGTGCCCATCACAGCAGTCATATTGGCTGGCCAAGCTATCGCCGGGAGACTATTTTATTGCTCCTTGGTATCTTCTGCTTCCGTCGCATATGTCGTTGGTAGGTTATGCGATTCTGGCTTTGGTCCCAATGGTACTGTCAGAGCCAAATTCTCCCTTGAATCCCTGATTCAGGACATACACTCTGCAGTCCTTGATGGACGGGTCTCCGATCTAGACCTCAACTGCAAGCACCACTTCTCCCCGGCTCTTGAGAACATCTTATGTAAGTCCTCTAGCTTCACCGTCTCGCCTCCTACCACAACTACCACACCCCGTCGTACCAGTACTACAAAAGATCAAGAATGGTGGAAGAAAACCAAGTCGTCAAGTAGATGGAAAACCTGGGATGGCTGGTCTTACAACTCTTCGTGGAAGAGCGACTGGCCTTCGACTTGGAGAAATAAAGATAAGACTACCAAGAATAGTACACAAAACACCACAAGCAACACTTAATTGTCTTGTAAGGAGATCCTCTTCGGAGGAGGCTTCTCATACTCGAATATCCCTAGTCATTCAACGGTACTTTTCATCTTGCCTTTGCCCATTCATTCACCAACTCATACACATTAAGATTTCACGCATGCTCGAGTCGAGTTAGAGTAAACATTAGCGATTCTCACACGCTCCTCTCTTCTTACCCTCACATCACAGTTCGCTCTCACGCCGTTCTGATCATTCATGTCCGACCCTCCACTCAAGAAAGGACGTAGGGGCCATAGGTCCCCGGCTAATGCTATCCGGCGCAAGATGCTCACGGCGTTGAGAGCCGCAGGTCTATTCCACCTCGTGGAAAGCCGTCATAGACCACGGTATTCTCCTTATACGTCCAAAACCCGAGACGCACGTCAGGTATGGGTATCCGGTTACAAAGCAAGGTCTCAGCGCTGGTTCACCATGTTATACGTCTCCTCCTGATGTTATAACTCCGGAACAACATTATACTTGGGCTTCCTCCCAAAACTTCCAGTTGGGCGCTTCCTTCGAGTTACCTACCATGCTACAAGCGACTGTTGCTATACAGCGATGTTTATCTCCGCAAGAGCTCAACTGGGTTCGTCAGCACAACATACAAGCCCTTCAAGTATGGGTCTCGGACTTACCTACCAATTACATCCCCCCTCGAGCAGCATCACACTGGAACATCAATGCTGTTTCCGCCTTGATCGATCTTACTAACTATGCGGATAGAGATATCCCCGACAATTTACAAGACGGATTTCCCCTTCTTGGAGAAATTCCAGGGTTATCTATCTTTCCAGCATTGTCTAAACCTCGTATCGCCAAGTGGTCCCGATCCCACTTGTCTACATCGCACTCCAACCTGTGCAAGGTAGCATCATACTTGAACAAGACTGTTAGCGACGAACGTTTACAACAAGCAGTTATCTCCGATGTGTATGACGAGATAGGCCTTGGTCGAGCAGAAGGCCCATATACTCTTCATAGCCTACCTCAGGGGATTGACTTCGCATCCCCGCTCTTTGCAATAGACCAGAGCGACAAAGTGCGACTTATCTCGAATTATTCCTTCTCGGTGGGGGGTCGCGCATTCAACCAGGGCGCCACTACCCTCCACAAAGTTGAGATGCCTCGGTTACCACATGTAGCTCAGTTATTGGTACAACTAGATTTCCCTCCGGAAGCAATTCTCCACATTGGTCGCTTCGATCATCAATCCGCTTATCGACAAATTCCGATTACTCGGCTTGATTCATTCAAAGCAGCAGGAATGTTCATTGATAATGATAACATGCCCAAAGTTTTCGTTCCCCGTGTCTGCCCTTTCGGAGCCAGCGCCAGTGTGAGCAATTTTCTGAGGATCAGTGAATTACATTGCCACCTCATGCGCTGTTTAGCTATGTGCAATTGTTTTGCTTATATGGATGATTTTTTCCCAGTTGAGCTCGCCGAATGCAGCGGTTCTGCTATGGAGTTCTTCTACTTTTTACACGGTCTCACGGGCGCTAAGATCAAACATGCCAAGACTATTCCTCCAGCCGAGGAAACCGTCCTTCTGGGACTGCAGGTCAGCTTAGTCCATGGCCAATGTAGGGTGACGCTCACTCCTGAACGCAAAACACGGTTACATGCCGATATTATCGCGGCGTTGTCTAAGCCAGCTATCGTGGACTCCAAACTCGCAGGCAAGTTATCCTTCTGTTGTGAGGCTCTCTTCGGGCGCTTGGGTCGTGCACCATGCAGAGTACTCATTCGGAAGTCGCTAGGGAAGCCTATTGCGGATGCATCCGTTCGTTCGGCTCTATCTATGCTCCTTCAACTCCTTGAAGCTCAACATTACGCCAGAGACCTTATTCTGGAAACACAGCTACATTCATCTCAGAAACCATTCATATGCTACTCGGATGCATCTACTCCATATGGTATAGGAATATTTTCTCCGGCTCAACATCAACTACCACTATGGTCAGCTACAACTCCAACTACAACAGGAGTCCATCAATACTCTGGAGATGCTAGCTGCTACTATCACTATCGAGTCTCTCCGGTTTTGGTGCGCTAACAAGTGCTTGCTCCTCTTCACGGATAACAGTACATGTCAATATCTCATACTAAGGGGCTCCAGTCCTTCGGAAAGATTGAATACCACGGCAGTAGAATTTTGGCGTAGACTTGCTGATCTTCAAATTTATCATTTCTTCGTAGCTCATGTTCCCTCTGCCTTGAATCCAGCGGATACGCTATCACGTGGTGAATGCCCCTACACCAACTGCGGCTTTCCAGTGACCATCAAATTACCATCTTGGTGGTCCACTACCTCTTAACGCATCTCCGTCGCTACAAACGCGTCATTGAACACTTATGGACCTTTTTTTCACTCCTTACGCTACATCCCCCCTTTCGTCTCAACTCTCCACGGGTTGTGTTCAGGCATCTCAACCCCCTAGGCAAGCTACATTCTTTTTCCATTGACAATGACTCAGCTCGACATTACCACCGTTATCACTAATATTATTCGCCAACCATCAAAGTTATTAGATGCTATGCACACAGATAGTGTCAACTCTTTATCCCTCTTCCAGGAATGGATCCCATCTGTCCCTCTCTCACGAGGAACGTCTCTGAAGGTCTGCATCGTTCGCCAGCACCCTGACTACCGAGCCTCCCTGCTAGCTAGCGGCTTACCCTTCCTTCCAGAAGCACAACAACAACTAGTAGAGGCCAGCCTACAATCTGCTACTTGGCGCTCATACAGATGCGCGCTGAAGGTTTATCTTCTTTGGAGCTGGGACACATTTCCTTCTACGCCAGCCATCCCTGCCTCCCCGGAGAGGATTCGGGCCTTCCCTACGACCAGACTTTCCCACGTTCGGTATTTACCTGCTCTACGTAAGGCACATTTGTTTTTGCAGTACCCGTTACAATTTGACGACCCACTCACAAAGGCCATTGCTCGTGGTTGCTCCAACGCTCTCTCTCAACAGCGCAAAGAAAAAGAAGGCATCTCTCTCCACTTCCTTGAGAGCCTAGTTCGACAAGTTACGTTACATAAACTCCATCTCTTCAAAGCTCTCATCGTCCTGGCTTATTGCTTCAGTTGCAGGGTACCATCCGAACTTCTCAACGAGTCCAATCGTTCCCTTCACATCCACGAGAACACTGTCACTTTGAGGCTGTTCAGACGTAAGAATACGACCAAATCGACGACCATGTGTCGCCGTTGTACATGTCATATTCTTGGCGCCTCTCTCTGCCCCGTGGAAGCAACTAAATCGCTCATAGCCCTACCTATCCGGTCTATGTCATTATCAACTTTCAACAACTTGTTGAGGCTGTGTGCGACCCGTGCCGGATTTGGACCACGGTACCAGCTCCTCTCTTCCCATGCATTCCGACGTGGTTTCATTACCGACATGGCTACCGCAGGCTTCTCCGATCAGAACATCGACAAGGCAGGTGGCTGGTCATTCTCCAAGACCAAGTCAGTCTACATCTTACAGCATCACTAACCGGTCATGCTTAACCATCATCACGGGTCCTCTCCATAACATTATGACTTCGCAGCCACTCAACACTACTACGCACAGCTATCCAATACGTCACGACTTGCGTTCGACCACAGTCAGGCGCGTCTCTTTCCTCGTGGGGGGGGGGAGACGCACGCAGGCGGAGTGGACACTCAGATCCGACGCGCCACGTACATGGGGAACATCGACACAGCAGCGTACGGATCTTCGACCTGACGTCCACTCTGCCCAACGTCATGAGATGTCAGGAACAAGGCTCCGTATGATGTGTATGTGGCGCACGACGCAATTTGTGCGCACGTACACTACAGGAGCCGCACGCAAGCACAACGGCCGCCGCTCAAGGCCTTAAGGTTCTTTAATGTATAGACGAGGTAGGAAGCTCGCCAAAGAAAAACATTCCCTCCCGCACCACCCACCAAGAAATTCGACACTGCGTACGGGGAGCATCGACACAGCAGCGTACGGATCTTCGACCTGACGCCCACTCTGCCCAACGTCATGAGATGTCAGGAACAAGGCTCCGTATGATGTGTAGAGTGGGCTCCCAAATTTCTCGAAGGGTCGGTAGAGTACTTCCGACCCGACAAGCCGGTCTCTCCAGAGGCCCTCCGCGAGACCTTCAGCAGTCTCGGCGCCAGAGAGGTGCGCGCTCACGTTTATGAGCGTGGAGACCGGTCTGTTGATCCAGAACGATGTGCCTGCGAGCTCTGAAAGAGCGAACCAGGGCCTTCAGATCCGGACATTCGTTCCTGGAGGTACTCGCGGGAGGCTTCTTATGAAGTCGGGAAACTAATTGCGACTCCATCTCCAAGAGGGGGTGGTGAGGCCTCTACTGCTTACGATCACTGTGGACTTGCTGCTCCGTGTGACTGCGTTTCTGTAACACTTCACTCTTCTTTGCATGACGAACAAACCGCTCACGCTTTCAATTCCAGTGCAAGCTGTAATACTTGCTTTGATTCGTCCAAGAATTCTTTTGATCCTCCTATGCATACGAGTAATCGAAACCGTCATCAAACCCCAAGACCAAGTAGACCAAAGGCGTATTCTCGAATACCAGTGGAAAATCCTTCTTAGTTGGTCCACTTTCCGAGTCTGAAATACATTGTTCGAATTATGGCTCATCAGAGTCCTTACCGGATATAGTATTATCGGGATCTCTCGATAACCACAGTGTTCAGCTCGTTGTTGATTCTGGTGCCGGCTTCTCCTAGATCTCTAGAGTAGATCGGGAGTGCATGAAGCTTATTCCTCGCAAAGCAAGCTCAGTAGCCGTTAAAGTCGCTAATGGAGAGCAGGTGCAGGTCTCAGGGGTGTGGACAGTTATTTCTGAAAGACTCCAATGGGTAAGTCGTAACTCCCCCTCAGGCGAGTGAGATTCGCATCCTACCAATCTGTAGCAGTGTACGCAGCTCACATGTGACATCTATTCTTTTGGGACGTGACCTTCAGCGGTCCTTCAAGCTGGTTATCGATGGTGGCGAAAGAGTATTCTTATCCCGCGTCTGCGTATTTGGTGCTCAGATAGAACCGTCAGCATGTTCTTCCGTGCATGATTATCTGCGATGCATCGAGACGGCTTCATTACCTGATTTGAGGGTAGTGCAACGATCGGCGGACTCGCTTGTCAACTTCCATTTCCCGCGAGTGCTACCCGTCCTCTCAAAGAGTTGTGTGAGGGTCTATGCACTGTTGTATCCTTCCGCCCGGATGACCGAGGATATGCTTCTGAGCTCCGACGCTTGCCAGAAGGCGAGGTACCCTTCCCTCCGGGACAGCGTTTTATGTGGTCTATTTGCTCTCCATCGTTACCTAAATCTCTGTCCATCCGTCACTATGCTCATCGTCTCTATAAGAAGCTCTGTCCCGAAGCACGGACCGTACACAAAGAGCCGAGAAAGGGATACGTCTGTCGCGGCCTATGGAAGCCGACAGCAGACGTTCTCCCGAGGCTATGCAGAGGCCGAAGTATTTATGGTGGGTGGTCCTGGTAGTACTGCTACTTCTAGAACGGCGAGTAAAGGGCGCCTCGTATGCGACCTCAGGGAGGCCAATGAGATCCTTCCGCCATCGGGCACATGTACCTTACCAGTTGTCACTATGATAGCTGCTATGAGGGCGACTTGCCCTCCGGTGGTGGTCACCGCTGATCTGCGCAGCGCCTTTCACATGCTGCGGTTGCGCAGTTTTTTTCATGCATCACCACACAGTACTTCTGCCGATACCAGGGAGACCCAATCATCTTCATCGTTATTGTCATCAGGCCACTGTCCTCATGAGCGTCATGAATGTCTTCCCGGTTTCGCGTTACATTGCGGCGACGTTGGTATCTATCTCATCGAGTATGTTTCGGATTTCTGTTTGCTCCCGAGTCGCTTGAATGCTCACTGATCCGACAGATCCACTCATTTCGTACTTCACCTATCTGCAATTTGGTGTCAAGTGGGATAGCACACTTCGTTAATGATCTATTGTTACATTTTGCAATCGAGGATGCATGCAAAATTGTATTGTGTTGTGTCGAACATGGTGGAGAACTCGGGGGCATCATATATCACGTCCCTCGCTGAAGCATTTGGGTTTCCCATCGATATCGAACCTCATCTACTAGCTGAGATTTCAGATCAAGTTGTCCAAGATGTCGAAAAGGACACAGACCTGTTGACAACAATCACCCTGAGGGCACGTCTTTCCAGCCCTTAAGGATATGGTAAAGTCTGATCGCATTATTTCATAATCCACTAGCCAACAAGAAGTCGCATCTTCATATGCATCCACTTATCAAGCTCCTTCTACACTCCCAGCTAAAGCAGAAATTCGCATCCCCGATAACAAGAAATATGTCGGCTTGGATGATGAGAGATCTATTTCATACTTTACGAAACACCTAGTGATACCGAGTCATTACAACACGAACTCGAGCCTAAGGCTCCATGGAGATACATTTTGGATGCCTTTGAATACACACCAAGGGCCAACATTTCTGCTGTAGTGAGATTATTATGTCAAGATGGAGAGAGAATGCACGACTATGAAGTTATGATTAAGTATCTAGTAGAGCATGTCAAGCAATATTACAAACGTTCTGATGGGCATGATCTGTTGGATGGTATGGCTGCAATTCACCAACAACCACAAGAAACTGTATTCTCAGTACTACAACAACTCCAATCTATCGCTTATCAAGCAAGTACTCGTGCATTGGTGTATACAAATACTCAGCTTCAATCCTATTTCATCAACGCTCTTCATGAAAAGCTCAGAGCTGTTGCTAAAACTACTTATCCTTATCTCAAGAGCTTATTACCATGGCCCAGCATTTGGATATGTTCTTGAGCGAGCAGGATAACCCATCATAGTATTTATTCTTTTACTCCAAACCGGCAACAGCAACGAGACTCAACTCAAACTACTACTACACCGACCGCCACTCGTACATCACAATCTAACGCATTTCCGCCTGATACTTACAAAAGATCTTCATAGGCAGAGGGATATGCTTCCGTTATTATCAAAATGGCACCTGTCCATTTGGTGATTCATGCTACTACAAACACATTAAACATGAGGACGATCTCCAGCAGAACACCACCCCTAACACTACATCAAAATCACCAGTTGATAAGCTGTAGGGTACATCAGAACGCTGCCTGAAGACTACCAATACTATGAGTTCACCACCTTCATCAAGTCTCGGGGTGTTCACGACTCGTACACCGGAAACTCGTACATTTTCGACTCGTGCCTCGAATACTCGTACACCTTCGAGTCGTACACCAAATACCCGTACACCGAGGACTCGTACATGGAAAACTCATACACAGAAAACTCGTACATGTAAAACTCGTACGCAAAATGCTCGTACACATAATGCTCGTACACAAAACACTCGTACACATAATGCTCGTACACCATAACTTCATACACACACCCACTTTCAACTCGTACACTGTCACGACCTTCGGATTGGTAACCCGTTACCTTAACCTCCATACCACTTACACTACTAGATAATCACTCACAGAGTGGCGCAAACAATTCGCTCTCTATAGACATATTATTTCCTTCGCTCCGCCGTTGCTCTCAGCGCGCGGCCCAAGAATGCAACTCAGGCAGCATAGTGTACGAGTCGTGCTGGTGTACGAGTTGACGGTGTACGAGTTTTATGTGTATGAGTTTTGCGTGTATGAGTTTTATGTGTACGAGTATTATGTGTACGAGTTTTACGTGTACGTGATGACGCTGTACGGATCCAAGGGGTGAACGAGCATTCAGTGTACGAGTCTGACTCGTCGAGTCGTGTACGAAATGAAAGAGTACGAGTTTTCGGTGTACGAGTCGTGATACACCCGAAGTCTCAGCTATCCACCAAAAGCCGCATGATGCTCAAAGACATCGTCTATTCTGTCCCATATTCCCTTCATAGAAAATTATCATGGATGCCGGTTGCACCGACACTATTATCAACCAGGAGTTCGCCAATGCTTTATTCAAAGAGTTACCAGATGTCATTATTATTACTAATCATTATGATTCCTTCCAAACTATGAGCGAAGAAAGCGAGATATCTTCACATAACAAGTTATCAGCTCAGTTACCCATATCTGATATTGAAGGATGTGGATATTATTTTAAATCTCTTGGGCTTCGTCTTCTTGTAAACTTAATGGGCCTATCGAGTATCCACCACCACCTCCTGATCATGTAGTCGTTGATACAGTTATGACATCTCCGTGGTTGGAGATAACAGGTGATCATGTCTTATTTAGCCAAAAAAGCCAACAAATCGATCGACCCTATGCTAAGTACCCCAGTTATCAACTTTTTGGGAGAAAAAGTTATAGGAATTACCCTCTCTGGCCGGTTTTGCGTGTTCAATATGTATCACTCAAACCTCCTGAGTTGATTTCAGTCGTAGGTTCGGATTCCCCATGCTCGAAAACGTAAATGCTCGAATTTTTAGCCTCATCCCCTTCCATACCGTGGAGAAAATGGGGTTAGTTTGGTTTTCTCGGCATTTTCGGCGAGCGTCGTTAGGCGTTCGCACGATAGGCTTCGAGCCTATGGCCGCAACGCTCGGTTTTTTTTCGCAAGGTGACTGGAATAGGTGCGCATTTTCGTATTCTCCCCGAACTCTGATTCTTCTCTCACGCCGCTTTCAATCCAAACGGATGGCATGTCCATTTCGCAAGGTGCGTCGGCACACACTTTAGCGCGCGCCCAGATGATCGATTAGTCAGGGCGCGTGCCAAAGCATTTGGCAGCGCCGAATCGACAAAAAGTTTCTGACGAAGCGCCCGCTTCGTACCTTTGTTGATTCTACCGGTGACTATCATGTACCACCATTAACACATTATTTGGATGATATACTCATCTTCAATAGTCATCCTGACCTCGATAAGCTGCCGACTAACTACTCACTACCGACTACTGAGGAGCTGTTGCCAGAACATGATTTCATTCATACTTAAGTCATTCTCAGTAATCAGAACTGCATTAAATATAATCTTCAGCCATGTTCGTGATGACCGTCCTATACAATTTCACTACATTGAAGGCAAGCACAACACCGCTGATGCTGTTACAAGATCTGATCTACTCTTGAAGGTCAATGGTGTTCGGGCTGAATATCATGAGTTGTCTATTTCAAAAAAGACATCTAATAAAGCTGCTCAACCAATCCGTGAAGACAAGAAAATTGTCCACCTGACTATCTTCCCAAGAAGCCCAGGATCACCACAGTCCGTCACTCTACCAGAAGTCCGAGTCTACCACCCGTAACTACAACCACTACTTGCCCTCATGGTTTACCATCTACTACAAGAGGTCAAAGTCTTGACCCACCTGTCTCACATTCTCTCCAACCACCTCTGAATATTCTCCCTTACGTACCACCTCAACTACGAAAAGCCCTCTCTACTTATGATCAAGATGATCAAGAACGACTAAAAGTCACTTTTCCCTGGGTTCAACATCAACTACTGCAACTAGCCCATCAATATCATCATGAAGAACAAGACCTCACTAAGTTCTGAGTTGATCAAGTCGCAACTTGGTCTTCTATGAAGAAGGATACTGAAGCTACCATTGATGAATGTGACATATGTGCTCGTACGCAAGTGAAGCGTGGCGATCATTGGTCCAAGATCAAGCCCCTACCAAGGCCGCTACCAGAATGGCCATTCATGAAGGTTCAACTTGACGACTTGGGCCCGGGATATAACAAGTATGGCGCCCTACTACTTATCGATACTTTTTTTGAATATACTCTAGTTCTACCATTAGATCATACTCCCACTTCTGATGTTGTGACCGAGATTCTGCGGGAAACACACCAGACTTATGGTATATTCCCTTCTTTGGTCGAGAGTGATCGAGCTTCCCACTTCGTTAAATCTCAAACTACATTGTCGCATCTACCCTATACGCCGGTATGGGAATGGTCTAGCGGATCACAGAGCGTTGGTATGATTGAGCGTACCATTAAAGAGTTCAACAAGAAGATTCGTCGCTATTTAGCTCATCTAAGTATCATAACATTTGAGCAATGGTCGACTACTATCGAAGCTGCGACGTCGGAGATCAATCCCTTTCCTCAACTCAATGCTCAAGGGCTAAGCGCCGTGATTTGATTTTCCGTCATCCACCTCAATATCCCATGACTTACAAGCCAACTCCATGCCAAGCCTACCGATGGCGGTGTTGTCCATCATAGTAGCCATTTGAGGAAGCAGCATTGGTCCGCATATGATTATCACTTATCCTCAAAGACTGCGTCATGATTAGCAAAATATTACAACAATCTGCTGCTTCTGCACTACCAATTCTGTCCACTCCCTCCCAGCCCTTTGATGTCGATATTATTCGCTTTCAATTGCATCTGGGGGAGAGATGTGCGTCTGCGTGCTAGTGTACGCATACACAAGGCGGAGAACTAGGATCCTTCCAACACCTTATGTTGTGTTGAACAAACCGATATTTCTCCTGCATTAACAAGATCGGATGACTCCGAGTACTATCCGTGGAGCAGTGAGGATCGTTCGGTGCAGTGGCGACGTACAAATCACGTACGAACGTGATGCACGTTCGTACGAGCTAGATGTTTTGAACCGTACACAAACAACTCACATCCAAAGATACACTTTAAGCCCATGCACGCCTCGATGGTTGAACCTCAGTGACGCTCCCAAGATGCGTTGGGGAGTGAGAAGCGATGAGAGCTCCAACGCTCGTCAGCGTGCGTCCTTTCCTAACTTCTCTGAAACTTTTTCTAGTATAACACAATCCCGTCGGGCCCCCGCCCCTCATACGCGTGCTCTTCCCTAGGGTAACACGTGCTGGCCGTTAGAGAGTGCGCGCCCATCATTAGCGCGTATGATAACATAAGCTTCCGTTGTGTTTCTCATACACTGGCAGCCTGTGCAGTGTACACTGATGACCCGTTTTCATGCTTGACGAGTGAATGTCCTAGTTTTATTTGATTTCTACGGTTCAAGGTTGGGATGACGTTAAACGGTTGGGGTTGCTTCCGCTGTTCTTTGAGCGTAACGCTCCTGCTATTAAAGCCGATTGCTGCCCGCGGGCAAGGCTACTAAGCGAGCCCTTGTGCTTGCGATAAATCGAGGGTTCGCTCAGACCAAAGCTGATTGTTGGAAGTCGTTTCAGCAACCGTTTAATGGTTTGGGGGGACGGTTGGTGTGTATTCAGCCTATCTGAGAAGATTGCTTAACCTTTCAGACACGCTCTATGGCGCTCTCATGTCTGGACCGGTAGTCATTTTTCAACACGAGAGGTTCATTTGGATATGTCAAGATAATGACAATATTAGGAAAGATTTAGGTGGAATCCTAGCCTTCCTCAGCCTATGCTCGCACCGTTCAGTTAAGCAGCCTCTTGATGTCATCTGCACATCAGCAACAATTTGAGGATGAAACACCCACAGAGAGCGCAGCGCAATAGTCTGTACCTTCGCCTGACTTCAATGCTCTGCCCTCGTTTTCAATTAGCGGGCCCGAGGAGGGTGAACTCGCAGGTGACGAACGTTGAGTTGAAGATGATGATGAGCTACTGATCTTGAGCTCTTGGGTTGAGTATCCTAATCAGGGAGAGTGATCCTAGTTTCACCAATCTTCTCTGATGAAGAAGTATTACATTCCACCCGTGCTTCTGGACAGAATTGCGACCGTTCTTCACATCTTGGGACGGGATTGTACCATGGGCAGCAGAACCTACAGTACCAAGTAATTCCTCCAAAGTTAGCGGATTATACACCTTCGCGATGTCTTCCAAAATCTGGTCGAAATGGTTCAAATCGGTCGTCTCCACCAAATGGCCACATGGCCGTTCCGCTACCACTACTTCTCGACCGCCTATTTGCTTTACTCAGTAGTCATCGGCAGCCATACCGGCAAATCCCGTACTCGATTACAGTAGTATTGCATGGTATCTTTGACGCCCGCGAGCTGCTCCTCTCTATCTTCGGACTTGTATATACCCTACCTAGTCGGGCCCCATCCGCATTCTATTCGGCGCCTCTCGGCCCACAGGCTCTCGGGCCTCGGATTGAGACGGCGTGCGGCTCGGCTCTTGATCTTGAGTGGTACTTAGATCAATATGTAACACTTGAGCATCACTGAGTAGTTCTTCACTACAGAAGCGACTCGAGACATATCCATGAGGCTCCAAATCCACCCAACGTTTAAGCAGCACACTAAATTTGCACAGCGTCACGCATAGCCTTCTCAGATTTCGTATCACCTTCCTCTGGAACACCAATCCCAGTCCACAGAGTGAGAGTCCGGATCTGATTGAACAAAGTGATATGGAAATGGATATGATACGCATCTCATTCGCATCCCATTTCATTTTGAGACGAAATGGATATGATTGCATCGATTGATCTCGTGCAAGGCAGTAACTTGCTCATGAGGCAGCTCATAAGCAACATATAAAAACGAGCTTGTCATTCAGGCCCCGGAAAGATAACCCTTAAAGCGAAGCATAAACGCAGAGAAAAGGTCAGTCGAACCGTATTTTGGACTGCGAAAGAACATTCTCTTCTCGTCGGAATGAGCTTTCACTAAGAGCTTCCGAGGAATTAACGAACTCGTTCTACTTATCTAACTTCTCAATGTCGATGAACATCAACATTTGGCACTGTACTAGCGCGTATCCTGCGCAGCCTCAGCTTGTGTGGAGAGTACCTGTGGAGAACGATGGGTCAAGTCCTATGCATAGCTTGTTTATTAGGCAGCACATGAGCTAAAACAACGAGCTTCAAAGAAGATGTAAGACGAAATGTATCCAATACGTTAACTACCTTCCTCCAGCACTCCTCCCCCCGCTGCTTTGCGCGGGCGAGATTCCCATCATGGAATATCAAATCCTATGCATCACCCGCGTCAAATGCCCATACTCGCATGCCCTCGACCGGCCGGGTGATAGCCAGTATATGTCTGGAAGTATATGTCGGTATACTTCACGGAACCTCCATGTGATAAGTCGAAAATCTGAGAAATCGTCCATGCGACCCTTTTCAGTTATCACTGATAGCTGAAGTGGGTTCGTTGCGTTATTGAGCCATTAGTTGTGGTATCGACGGGGCATGCGCGTTCTAGCAGCGCGAATGTACCACCGTCATTTCGATGGGGATTCGCGCGCCGTCATTGTCAGGGATGTTCATGACTCGTACACCGAAAACTTGTACATTTACATGTCTCGAATACTCGTACACCTTCGACTCGTACGCAAAATACTCGTACACATAAAACTCATACACAGAAAGCTCGTACGCAAAATACTCATTTCATACATACACCCACTTTCAAGTCGTACACCGTCATTTCGTACACCCTGCGAAAACTTTTTCGCGCAAGTTCCGCGCTCTGCCGCCTCTACTTAACTATCTACTGTATCTCCTCCCTGGAGTGCCGGGCCTGTACATAGGATTGGACGCGCGACCTTTGGATTGGTGACTCGTTACTCCAACCTCTATACCACTTACACTAATGAAAATTTACTCACAGAGTGGCGCAAACAATTCGCTCTCTATAGACAATATTACTTCCTTCGCTCCGCCATTGCTCTCAGCGCGCGGGCCAAAAATGCGACTCGAGCAGCATAGTGTACGATTCGTGCTCCTGTACGAGTTGACGGTGTATGAGTTTCATGTGTATGAGTTTGACGTGTATGAGTTATATGTGTACGAGTACTATGTGTACGAAACAACGGTGTACGTCACAACGGTGTACGGATCCAAGAGGTGAAGGAGCATTCAGTGTACGAGTATTTAGTGTACGAGTCGTGATATACCCAAGAAGGGAGGAGAGAGAAGAAGCTACTGTTACTGAGAACGCAAGTCAGGACGACAGAAATGCTTCCAATGGTGTGCCCGAGGTTGTCGATGAGCAACAAGAAGGATCTTCGGCTGATGATGGTGGACCTTCGGCTGGTGATGGTGGTCCTTCGCTTGATGATGGTAGACACTCGTCGGGCGATGATGGACCTTCGGTGAACGAAGCTGGACCTTCGGACGACTCCGACTTGGTGCGATCCGGTTCTGGTATAAGTTCATCAACCTCCTCTTCGGCCTTGGATGAAGACTCGCCCGAGAACAACGATGTGAGCAGTTCCTCTAAGGCGCCGGAGGCCGAGTCCGCTCACGAAGAAACCGATAACGACGACCTTACCTCTGAGGTTCCTCTAGAATAGAACCCGGCCCGAGACTCTTCTTGAGGACAACGCCGACCTGTTGTGAGGTTTGACCCCTGTTTCCTTGGTCCTGGCGGCGCAAGGAAAGGCACAGTAACCCTGAGTAAAGAAGACGAAGTGTGCAAGACCTTGGCCGATTTCAACCTCTATGCTAGCCCCTGGACTGATCTCCGCCTTGGTTCGACTATACTTACTTCTTATTATGCCCCTCCTACTTCTTTCTATGGCTCTCTCACCCGAAGCTGTTGGATATCATATTTGGGTGCAAAGCTGGCATCCTGAAGCTGCGCGTTTACAGCCGAAAATGGCGCGAGTTTCGCAGCAACTCCTGGCTTGATGCGGTCCGTGAGAAAATTCAAGGTATCTCTTCGGCTGGAGATGACACTGAGTACGGCGACCTTTGCACCAACTTGGTGCCACCAAGATGGAGCAGCTGAGTTTGCTGAGAGGAACTATCTGCCCTGCCCTTCCTTCCTCAAGAACCTTCGTGCTGCCTTGTTCTCTGCTCCGAGTACTGCTGATGGTAGACCTTCGCCGGCATTCGAGGCTGTGACGATGCGGTGTCTGTGATGAGTGAGCCTCAGGCTCAGGTGGTGGACCTTCGTGCCTCACGAAGCCTCACGAATCGTGAGGTTCCGGAGAGTGATGATGGGGCCCCTCAGCCTCTTCCCATTCGGCCCTTGACGAGACCTTCGGCTCCTCTTGCTAAGTCTTTGCCTCCCCTGCCTAAGGCAGGCCCCGCGTCGCCTCTGTTAGACGTGGCCGTGGTGGTATCCGTGGCCATATCCGTGGTCTTCCGTATAGATACGGACTAAGTAGATACGGGCAACAGCTGGCTACTAAGGCCGTTGTTGCCCCTTGGGCTCCAAGACCTTCGTTTGGTGGTACTGATGCACCTTCGGGCAGGCGAAGTGCTCTTTGCAGCTTCCCTAATGCTCCTCTAGGACCTGTTGTTCCACTTCCTAGCCCTTACAGACTGACTAAGTCGGTGCCATTGCCTCCTTCAAGACCTTCGGGTGCTTCTTCATCGACGTCTACCGTTATTGGTGTGAACTTTCAGCCACGTTATACCTTCGACTACGCTCACTCGATCCTCGAGTATGTTGAGGCTCCTAGTCATAAAGCTCGTTATTATTGGCTATGGGCTTACTGTTACCCGAACTCTTACGGTCCTGGTAAGGTTTGGCGTGAGCGTCATGCTTGACAGCGTGAGACCTTTGGTGACGACTGTTACCGTAAGTTGAACGGACCTTGGGTAATTGACCATCCTACTGTGGCTGTTCTGGTTCGTAGCGACTTGGTGAACGACTCTATCGCTGATCGGGTTCTTCTGTGTCAAGGTATTTCGAAATCCACTGGTGACGCTCACGATGGCCTCTACATACCTTCAGCTTCGGCTTTACTGCGTTATTGCTACGACTGTGGTGCCTACCCTTATCCGGTTAGTTATCATACTAGACAGGCTAGACCGTCAGAAGCGTTAATGAATGGTGCTAATTTGTTCTTTCGTTGTGAGGTGCACTGTCCACAAGCTCTACAAGGATTGCTGAGAGGTGGCTTTACCTTCGCTTTTAGACCTTCGGGATACTTATTCTTTGCCCGTAGCGAGGAAGCGTTTTATAGCTTTTTTCGTACATATACATCTCCTCCCTTGAGTGCCGGGCCTGTGCATAGGATTGAACCCACGACCTCTGGATTTGTAACTCGTTACCTCAACCTCACCACTTACGCTACTGGAAAGTTACTCACAGAGCTGTCACTGTGCGGGACACATTTCCACTCTATTATCTCCACTCTCTGCACTATAGTCCTATCTCTCTAGTCCTAAACTAGAGGGTGTTGTGTTATTGAGGCTCTTCCGGTAACAGAGCGGACGCAAACAATTCGCTCTCTATAGACAATATAACTTCCATCGCTCCGCCATTGCTCTCAGCGCGCGGCCTAAAACTGCGACTCGAGCATCATAGTGTACGAGTCGTGCTGGTGTACGAATTGACGGTGTACGAGTTTTATGTGTATGAGTTTGACGTGTATGAGTTTGACGTGTATGAGTTTTATGTGTACGAGCATTATGTCGGCACTAACATCATGTTACTTGTGTGTCCAACAATGGAACGTAAATTACAAAGTGCGAACGACAGGAGAGGAAAGATTTCCCTAATCGGATTAGGCTAATCCGACGATTGCACGATTGACAGCGTCTGCTACCAATGTCTGGGAGGAAAGTTCACATGCGTAGCTCGATCTCTTCAGTGAGGTGAAGAGTCTTCACCTCAAGTCAAGGTATTCAACCGCCCACCGAGTTACTTCCCTCAGCTTTTCCGGGAACGAACTCGCCCGTCTCCACTTGAGAGCTCATAATACGGGTAGCGTGATATGATGAGCCGCTCAAGTTGAATCGCTCGACCGTGGGACAGTTGACTCGAAGGGAGCCGAACAAGAACAGGAAAAATGCCTACAATTAAAGAGCGAAATCGCGTAATAGCATCTCGTGACGTTGAAACACGGAGTAAATCGGGGCATGTTAATAAGAAGCCGTATTTCTATTCGCATCTACCATTAAGCGCAAGTCTTAGTTCTCACTAAAGGTGTAGAGGAATTTTAAGAGTAGGTTTAGTTGGTATGCTTGGGCAAACTCAACCAGCGGGAGGAATATGGTTCTGAACGGAAATAACATTTCGCGACGTTTTAACACCTCGTACATCGGCGCACATCTGTGAGGGGCGATAACTATGTCCGCATCATACCGAACCTGGGAAGTGTCTACGCGTAGTCCTGCTTTCCAGGAATTACGGCAAACTCTATATACAGAGACAAACGCGAACATGTAGAATTTGTTAGCGATGAAAGATATTGAGCAGCATAATCCTTTATAAGAAAATCACTCGGACAATTTTTCTGTGACGGTTTAACTCAATTAATCAACGTAAATCTGTGAGGGTTTCAACACAACAACGCTTGTTATCTGATATACCTTAACAGATAATAGTCCAGAGTCTGAGCCAAACCAATGCCACCAGAATACCCAAGTGGTACGATACCACAGAAGAGAAGAGAGAAAGGCTACTCTTCCTAGACGGTCTGTCTGTCTGGCCTCAGCCACGCAAGGCGCCTCACGCTATGCGCATGCGTGCTGGCCGAAAAGGGACAGCGAAGCACAATAAGGATACGGATACTGGCGGGCAAAGTACAAAATCCAAGGCACCTGACCAAAATCCAAGGCACCTGACCATGTAGGGTATGTGTATTATTCGAAGACGCAAGACTCACGTCTTGCTTCCTTACGCCCCCTTATATTTTATGAACTATGGCCTATCCATCTGACTGCAGCTCGCCCGCCGACAGTTACACAATGCAGGCTCGTCCGCCGACGGTTACACAATGCAGGCTCGCTCGCCGATGGCTAGTGCTACAGCAATGTGCCCTAATTGAAGATAATGAGTATGAGTACTTAGTATATGATGATGAGTAGTGCAGGATCATTATTGTCTCATTTCAGTGTGTAATCTCGTACTCAATAGTCTCATCTTCCTATGGTATCTCCTACGGATTTGCGTCTATCGAGTGGTGAAGATCTTGAGCCTCAGCCCTTCATTGGACCTCAGCTTCCGGCGGGGTTCACACGGCCCGCTACAGTATTGAGTACCGTTATGCCACCACCCGGCGCCACCACTAATGGGGCTGCCTCTCCTCATAGCGGCAACGAGCAAGCGTCTGGAGGGACCAACAGCTGGCCTCCTTCTACTACCCAAGGCCCAGGGGTCTGCTATAGTGGTAACACCCAGCAGAAGGCAGAGAGCTCTTCTACTAATGGTATCCACGCCTCCTACAACGCCATTATTGGCCCTAATGCTTCATGGATACATGATGCTGCCTACTCCAGTTCCTTCGGGGCACTACCCGACGTGAATCAGATCCTCATGGGCGCCACAAAGATGGTAGCCGGTTTCGCCTCAACGGCCCCGGTTGATAACCCTGTCCTGGTTGTCACTTCTGCGTTCAAGATACAAGAACATTCACCTCAACTTCATAAATGGTATGGCTCTCTGAAGGGGCTCTATGATGGGTTTCCTGATGTGGGCAAGTTTCTAGACGGTGACGACATTGCTGAAGGCCTACGGCTGTTAGCCAACCTGGTATCGAACGAAGGTTGGGGCCCTACTGTTATGATCGCTCTCATCTGCGAACATGCCTGTCGCAAGCCGGAATCGTCAAGGAGCCGTGCAACTACGTTTGCTTTGTACTCCTTGTTATCAGCCCCCAATGAAGATGCCCTGATTGAGGCCCTAAGAAGAGCTGCTTCCCATAATGACCAAGTCCATTATGTCAGCATCAACAACATGGCTGGTGTTGGTAACAGACATTATGCCAAGATCTTGAAGGTGGATGAATGTGATGGCCCTATGTGGAAACTATGTTTGCACATAGTTCTATCTACCTTACAGGCGGTTGAATTCACCCCCATCAACATCCAGGATCTCCGTCAGCGGTGGCTGTCCATCTCACAGAAGAAGGATGAGTACATCATTGACTTCGTCGCCCGAGAGTCTACCAAGTTTGAGGAGTATGCCAGAGCACTGATGCATCTGGGAATCACGGTACCATCATCTTATGAGAGGTTGGTATCCCTTACTCAGAGACTCCAGCCTAATATGAAGGCTCTCTTGGGTAAGCATATGAGATCCAAGGACCTGAGTCTGTACGCTGTCGACTACGACTATCTCTGCCGGGTACTCATTGGTCTAGAGAAGTCCTACTACGCGGTGTATGAGTTCGAGAGTCATGGCGGCAAGTCCAACTCGAAGTCTAATGACTGGGTCCCGGTTCAACAATCTACAAGGCGACCTCCTGGCCCTCCTGGTGAAGGCCCTTACAAGGGAAAGCCCAAGCATGATTGTCCTCACTGCGGGAAGAAGGGAGTGCGACACCCTCCAGAGGTGTGCTATTCCAATCCTGCGAGGATAAATGACAGTGCCAACGGCGATAAGAAGACGGAAGGCAAATCTACCGGTGCCTCTCTTTCGAGTTCAGCCCCAACTGGTACTACTACCGACCAGGCTGAGACGGCGGTGCCCCAGTTTATGGTCATGCCCTCTGAGACGAACCGGGTTGAATCACGGCTCCATGTTCCCTGTGCCGAAGTCTCTCTCCGTCAGCTGGACAACTGTCATCTGGTGATGGGTATCGACTCCTTCTCCGAGGTTAGCATCGTGGACAGACAAGTGGTATCTAAGCTTCAAGACAAGGGGATCTCCTTAGACACCAGAACTGTCGGCAAGAGGACTTGCAGAGCGGCATGTGGTAGCCTCTTCAGCATTTCCCTCGAGGTTAATCTCCCGGTGATCTTCAACACTGACTGTGGTCCCAGGCTAGCTATGATCTGGTGCTACGCTGTGACTAATTTCAAGTATCCCCATATACTCCTGGGTGCCTCTACATTGTCCCGCATGAGGGCTAGCATCGACCTGGACGAGTACATAATGAGGATCAAGAGCATGGACGGAGTCATGGTGCAGCTTCTGGCATCTCCGCCTACAGTACCCCCGGTAGCATCAGCTCCCAGCTCTGATCTCGAAGACCATCTGGTCCAGTTATCTGATGAGGAGCTCTACCAGTGGCATGTTAAGAGGTGTGAAGACCTACCTACGCCCAAGCTGTCATTCAAGCTCAAGGACATGGTCCCCTCTGTTACTAGAAAGTATCCTATCCCGGCTCGCTTGAGGGAGTCCGTGGAACTGGAGCTTCAGAAGTTGGCTAGGCAGGGAGTCATCCAAGTGATCAGAGAAGACGACATTGGCCCCAACGCTATAATTTCGCCGGGGTTTGCTAAAGATAAAGGTAGACCTGGCCCCAATGGTTGTCCGGCGGTGAGACTATTGTGCGACTTCTCTGCCCTGAACGCGGTGATTAGCAGTGACCTATCTGCCCACTGGACCCGTTCCACTGATGATCTACAGGACAACATTCACACTATCCCTAGTGGATCTCAATGGTTCTTCAAGGCCGACATCAGCAATGCCTACTTCACCATCCCCCTTGATACCGAGGTGGTGCCCTTGACTACGTGCAGGTTCGGGGATATCTATATCCAATGGTTGCGCCTTCCCCAAGGACTTAACCTGTCCGCTCTCTACTTCCCCTTTGCTCTGAAGCTGCAGTTAGACCACCTCTACCCCATTAAGGGTTTCTGGAGAAGGATGTTCTCCGTCTACTTGGACGACGTGGTGGGCCATGGTAAAACCAAGAACCAAGCTGAAGGCCGGTGCAGAATCCTATTGAGTGCCCTTCGTGCCATAGACAAGCCCGTATCGGACAAGGAACCTACGGTGGTTTGTCAATCACTGGACTGCCTTGGTCTTACCCTATCCGACAAGGGCTGGTCCCTATCGGAAGCCAATGTGAAGAAGCTCCAAAGTGCCTTGGCTACCAAGCCCAAGTCCAACAAGCAACTGAGATCCTTGGTGGGAGTCTACAACTATGGGGTCACGGCCTTCTCCTTCAGCGAGGCTAATGAGTTCTCTTCTTTGATGGCTCCGCTTCATGATGCGGTGAATGTCTCCCCTTTCAAGTGGACGGATGAGTGTGAGAAGGCCCAGCAACGTCTCCTCTCTCATCTTGTGAATGCCCCCAGGGCGTATCTGGCTTATGAGGACCTACTATCGCTGGATTCCAACAGCTCCTCCCTTTGTATCACTACTGATGCTAGTCTGATAGGAACTGGTGCTCACTTATGGTTTGTTGGCAAGCCAGCGGTAGACGTCTCTATACCAGATCTACGAGTCGGTGGCCGAGCACAACTGATTGGTGCTCACAGCTCTCTGCTAGACCAGAGCCAGCAGAGATGGCACGTCTTTGAGAAGGAGTGTTACGCTATCTTTCAAGCCTTTGCCAAATGGAGAGCTTTGATCATAAGTGTAACTCGGTTAGATGACAACATCAACTGTCCTTCGGTGGTCCTCTTCTCCGACTCCACTGTCGCCATAGCGAAGTTCCTCAATGAGAATGACGATGACCTCTTCTCCGGCAAGACTGCTATTAAGGCTAGAAGATTTCGGGCGTGGCAGATGGAGATGGCCGAGTTTGACCACATACCCATCAGGTTGTGATCTCTATTGATACGGCGGATGTGGTGGACAAGCTCTACTTTAACAACTACCTACCCACTGAGTCATCCAAGGATGCTATGTGGCATGCTGGTGTCGAACTACCATCTCACAATTCACATGACCCACAACAAGAACAATAGTATGTCATAGTATCTTTCATCAACTATGTCATAGGGGGACTCTGTAGGGTATGTGTATTATTCGAAGACGCAAGACTCACGTCTTGCTTCCTTACGCCCCCTTATATATTTTATGAACTATGGCCTATCCATCTGACTGCAGCTCGCCCGCCGACAGTTACACAATGCAGGCTCGTCCGCCGACGGTTACACAATGCAGGCTCGCTCGCCGATGGCTAGTGCTACAGCAATGTGCCCTAATTGAAGATAATGAGTATGAGTACTTAGTATATGATGATGAGTAGTGCAGGATCATTATTGTCTCATTTCAGTGTGTAATCTCGTACTCAATAGTCTCATCTTCCTATGGTATCTCCTACGGATTTGCGTCTATCGAGTGGTGAAGATCTTGAGCCTCAGCCCTTCATTGGACCTCAGCTTCCGGCGGGGTTCACACGGCCCGCTACATGACCAAAATCCAAGGCGCTGTCCCAGGAGACAGCGCAGGGCGAGCGAAATGTGCTCCTTGTCTTTTGGCCTGTGCGCGTTTTGACAACCGTTGCTTTGCGTTGCTGGTCGTCACGCAACGACGCAGCGGCAAAAAAAAGAAAACCAAGACCTAGCAGAGTACTGACCGTAACCCCCGTGAACCAGAAACCCGACTCAGGTCGCCCTTCGGGCGACCAGGTCGCCGCGACCTTCACCCCAAACCCGAAGGCCTTGCGTTATAGGTAATAGGTCACCCGAGGGTTGGAAGTGTAGTAACGGCCCTGGACACCCGAATAGAAGTAGCTCTGAACTCCAGAGTCTGGGGAAAAGGTGGTACAATAGAGGAAACTTCCCTGAAAAAAGCCCTTCCCGGGGTTCGAACCTGGGGATCATGCGTCGAGCTCCTGTTTTCCATTGCGAACTTCTCCTCTTCCAACGTTAAGGCTGGTAGAAGCCAACCAAGACCTAGTGGAGTGCTTACCGTAACTTCCATGAACCCAAACCCCACGATAAGTGCTGCCCGACCTGTAAACGCTCACCCGCCTTGGATTTTGGTCGAAAGCCTTGGATTTCGGTCAGATGCCTTGGATTTTGGGATTTTGGCCAGCGCGGGCGAGCGAGATTGTGCCTTGGATTCTGGTCAGGTGCCTTGGATTTTGGGAATTGCCCGATACTGGCCTCGAACGAGTAGACGAAAAGAGACTATAGAGACTCAGTCTGATAATTATAGTAGTGGTAGAAATGGCCCTGGCGTGCGCGCAATACACCAAGGGAGTGACTGCCATCACAAATCGATCACACTATGAAAGTGATATTACGAGATTGCATTAATTTTTTTGGTCACATTGGAGAAATTTGGTGACAGTCGGTGATTATTTTTTCATTTGAGAGTATATTTTACGGGTGGGACAGTCATCCTCGGCGATAAGGACTTCGGGGATGGGCATGAGCCGGTCGGTGGCGATAAAAGTTCAGGCTACAATGATACATAACCGCAGTTGTTTACTTTATGATGTCCGGTGATAATGGTATGGTAACCTCTCGTCGTCGTCATCATGAGTCAGGAGAGGAGGGTACAAAGTGTATGACACTCATCGAAGCTATGGAGAAGGAGATAGGATTCACAGGTGTAATGTCCATCAATAGTAGTAGTTCATCACTTCCGTCGGCTGCTGTTGATCGGGGGTCTTGTCTATCGGGTTAACTCGCCTCACATCCTTCAACGTGTTCCTCTTCATGCAGGCATTGCCACTCGTACTAACGGATGCAGAGTTTAATCTATCGTCATCTAATCCTCATGAAATGCTGGATTGGATAAGATCAGGATTCAAGAAAGTATCCGCAAACGATCTTGCACCGGTCACGTTGTTGCTCGATCTATCAAAAACAGCAATGTAATAAAAGTAGTATCCCCACAGCGATTGCTGCTACTGCCATCTAGGAATAGTATTCGGATTTTGGGACTCCAACGCTAATGCCGTGTTTGGGTTTCAGACATTATTATATGAGATATGATGTGGATAGGATAAGAGAATCATCGACGTCTCTACAGAGACTGGTGGTAGTGGCGTTAACATCGTCGTATGTCCAGCTCAACCGAGCCCAGGAACAGGTAGATATGATAATAACGGGACATTATCATGATCTAGGGCATGACCATGGTGCTCAGATCGTCCACGATACATCATCGTCAACACTGGGTGACCATCATCAACATGTGCTCTATTACAGGGTGATACGATCGAGCGTATCTCTGTTCATCAACATATGTTATGATATGTTATATGATGAGACTGGATTATTAGTAACTTATGATATACATAGAGCATTGCAGAGGATAATGAGAACAATCATCGAAGAGAATAATCAAAACGCACATCTAGAAGGGAAGCCTCGGCCTGCTGCTGTTGTTGATGATGATGGTGATGATGATGAAGAATCGATGGTGATAATGAAGCACTACGCTGTCGCCATGTCAGCCTATATGTTGATAGAACCTCGTCAATTTGCAACTGATATCGCGGCAATAATCACGCGTGATGGTAAAACATGGAGTAGTCTGATGCCATATCTTTATCCATGTTATTATCAATTATCAGTATCAGATTGGGCTAGTAGTAGTGGTTGTATTATGGGTTTATTGAATATTGCCACTACTGATGGAGTATGGAGTAAAGACAATGCCAATATATTATTGGCAAAGGCGTGTCTCAGTGATGAGGTATTCATACCCGATTCGATTTCATATTATAACAACGTGACTGATGTTAACGAGAGGACAGGCAGGAATGAAGGATATAATGGGCATGGCGATGATGATGATGATGTACTATTATCACTTAACGCTTGTAGTTGGATTATATTTGTTGACTCTTATGTGTATGTATTAGATATTCATTGAACGAAGTGGTCATCATCTACTCTCGCCCCATTACATAACAATCAAGCCAGCAGCATCAGTATTAGATGATGGTCCTACTACTACTAGTAGTAGTATGAGTGATAATACGATAAAGGGGGTAAAGAGCCGTTCGATTGATAGCGAAGTATGTGATACCATGATGAAGTGGGTAATCTCATTAATTGAGGCTGGATCCTATACAGCTGCTGCTGGTCTTATCGTGCGAATGGACAAGGTAATAATAATGATGATGATACCGGTGATAGAGCTGGATGATGATACGATCGAGCGTATCTCTGTTCATCAACATATGTTATGATATGTTATATGATGAGACTGGATTATTAGTAACTTATGATATACATAGAGCATTGCAGAGGATAATGAGAACAATCATCGAAGAGAATAATCAAAACGCACATCTAGAAGGGAAGCCTCGGCCTGCTGCTGTTGTTGATGATGATGGTGATGATGATGAAGAATCGATGGTGATAATGAAGCACTACGCTGTCGCCATGTCAGCCTATATGTTGATAGAACCTCGTCAATTTGCAACTGATATCGCGGCAATAATCACGCGTGATGATAAAACATGGAGTAGTCTGATGCCATATCTTTATCCATGTTATTATCAATTATCAGTATCAGATTGGGCTAGTAGTAGTGGTTGTATTATGGGTTTATTGAATATTGCCACTACTGATGGAGTATGGAGTAAAGACAATGCCAATATATTATTGGCAAAGGCGTGTCTCAGTGATGAGGTATTCATACCCGATTCGATTTCATATTATAACAACGTGACTGATGTTAACGAGAGGACAGGCAGGAATGAAGGATATAATGGGCATGGCGATGATGATGATGATGTACTATTATCACTTAACGCTTGTAGTTGGATTATATTTGTTGACTCTTATGTGTATGTATTAGATATTCATTGAACGAAGTGGTCATCATCTACTCTCGCCCCATTACATAACAATCAAGCCAGCAGCATCAGTATTAGATGATGGTCCTACTACTACTAGTAGTAGTATGAGTGATAATACGATAAAGGGGGTAAAGAGCCGTTCGATTGATAGCGAAGTATGTGATACCATGATGAAGTGGGTAATCTCATTAATTGAGGCTGGATCCTATACAGCTGCTGCTGGTCTTATCGTGCGAATGGACAAGGTAATAATAATGATGATGATACCGGTGATAGAGCTGGATGATGATACGATCGAGCGTATCTCTGTTCATCAACATATGTTATGATATGTTATATGATGAGAATGAATTATTAGTAACTTATGATATACATAGAGCATTGCAGAGGATAATGAGAACAATCATCGAAGAGAATAATCAAAACGCACATCTAGAAGGGAAGCCTCGGCCTGCTGCTGCTGTTGTTGATGATGATGGTGATGAAGAAGAATCGATGGTGATAATGAAGCACTACGCTGTCGCCATGTCAGCCTATATGTTGATAGAACCTCGTCAATTTGCAACTGATATCGCGGCAATAATCACGCGTGATGATAAAACATGGAGTAGTCTGATGCCATATCTTTATCCATGTTATTATCAATTATCGGTATCAGATTGGGCTAGTAGTAGTGGTTGTATTATGGGTTTATTGAATATTGCCACTACTGATGGAGTATGGAGTAAAGACAATGCCAATATATTATTGGCAAAGGCGTGTCTCAGTGATGAGGTATTCATACCCGATTCGATTTCATATTATAACAACGTGAATGATGTTAACGAGAGGACAGGCAGGAATGAAGGATATAATGGGCATGGCGATGATGATGTACTATTATCACTTAACGCTTGTAGTTGGATTATATTTGTTGACTCTTATGTGTATGTGTTAGATATTCATTGAACGAAGTGGTCATCATCTACTCTCGCCCCATTACATAACAATCAAGCCAGCAGCATCAGTATTAGATGATGGTCCTACTACTAGTAGTAGTATGAGTGATAATACGATAAAGGGGGTAAAGAGCCGTTCGATTGATAGCGAAGTATGTGATACCATGATGAAGTGGGTAATCTCATTAATTGAGGCTGGATGCCATACAGCTGCTGCTGGTCTTATCGTGCGAATGGACAAGGTAATAATGATGATGATACCGGTGATAGAGCTGGATGATGATGATGATAGAACAACGTCATTATTCTGGAGTAGGTCCCATCATCGTGTCATCATACTACAAGACATCAACCTGATGATGATGACGATGCTTATCATCATTATATCGAGGATGTTGACGATACATCATATTATCGAATTAGTGCTTCTCATGAGCTACTAGAGATCATATCCAATGGACTTGTCTACTCACTCATACAACTCAAGAAGGATACGCAAAAGGGGAGTGATGATGATGATGATGACGAAGCGTCATCATTCGCGTTATTGTCGGATTACTCAGCATTGACGGCTCTCGAAGGTTTAGATATCCATTTGAAATGTATTGGTATATTAATACAACAGGAAAGGTTAATACTCGGAGTAGACGAGAAAGATCTTTTACTAAATTATCTCACTACTCACCTCGACGAAGATGATGAGGCGAGTGTTATTAGAGAGGATAACGATGAATCACGTACATTAAAGCATTGGATAGTTGCATCATTACTTAAACTCATAATCGGAGTATTCAACTAGCTCTTGCTCTCGTTTCCCACAACAAAGATTATTGGGTTATAGACAGTCTTAGTGCCAACAACATCACATCCGTCAGTATAATCACAACCCAACATGAGGGAAGATAAGAAATAGTAATTGTAATTGTCACTTGTAATTTATCATAGTAATTGTCACAATCACTGTACACCACCCTCATAATGATAAACATCAACAGTGGCAGCAACAACAGCATGGTATAACTATGATGATGAAGCTTTAAAGCACTGGGCAAATTGTTCGAAGTTGAGGGTATTCTTATTATTTGCATCGTCGCTTGACCGGGAGTGATCATCATCATCCTCATGAAGACAACTCTTTATTAGTAATCGTGCCACATCATCAGTGAAGGAACTTTTCCGGAAGAATTGTTTTATCTTGGCAGCATCAATCACATCATCATTAACATCATCGCTGTCGTTGTTAGACGTTGTTGGAGTGGGGGGAGTATTTCTGAGCTGTTGAAAGGCGTATTGAAGGAACGTCCTACCCGACTCACAAGTCACATCAGTCAGATTATCATCTAGAGTTGCTGCTACAAACTCTAAAAAGTTTAATCTATTATTACGTTGAAGATCACACGCATCAAATATTTTATCGAAATCGTGTGGTATATTAATACCAAAATATTCACAAACATTCAATATTTCATGTTTATCGAGATAACCATCACCATCAATATCCAAACGTCGAAATGTATCTCTTAATCGTCTTATCTCGCGATCACGACATTGATGAGCGATAAGCAATCTACATATTCTTGCTAACGGTGGTAATCTAGTTGAATATCTCATACGATGTATAATATTGAAATCAAATACCTCATGTATATTATTATGTAATTGTAATTGTAGTGCATCTCTCTGATATGATTGTATAATAAGTGGATGATTCAATGCCTCACTAGCATCATATCTATCACTTGGGTTATATGATAATAGATGACATAACATATCATATGCATCATCAGATATATGAGTATACTCATTAGATTTGGATATACGATCGATAACATAATCTGGATTCAATATATCTTTTATAACAACATCCTCATCATCAGTTAAACTAAATAAAGGTACACCAGATAATAACATAGCAAATATAACACCAATAGCCCATATATCAACTTTACGAGGATCGGTTCCGTCCTCATAACATCCTTCATTATCCTCATACCCATGATGACCAGAATCTAATGATGATAATGGTAAAACACTTGTATGATGATCATCATGATGATGATGATGGCAGTCATTATTACGATGTATCCCTCGAAGTCGTCTTATTGCTAGAACTACCACTTCAGGTGGCATGTATCGTAACGTGCCGGCCATCAGTGGTGACATACCATCCTCATCCTCCTCGTCATCATCAACCAATCTACTCGACGGTGATGATGATGATGATGATGATGTTGTTGGTAATGCGAGATGGCGACGCGATAACCCCATGTCTATCATCTTCAATGTAGCTGTTTTAGAGGGATTCGTGAATATGAAATTCTCAGGTTTAATATCCCAATGTATAATACCAGATTTATGACAGCATGCAACTGCTTTCAACATATGACGTAAAAATACGACAGCATCTTCCTCATCTACTCTACCCCTCTGCCGCACTTCATCTCTGATGCGATCTAATAGATCTGGTCCACGGCATAATGAGAACACCAATTTAATACTCTTATGATGATGATGCTGATGAAGATGATGATTTGTAGCGTTAACAGCACCTTGATCATCATTCATCTTGTCGTCGTTGTTGTTGTTGTTGTTGTTGTTGTTGTTGTTGTTGTTGTTGTCGTCGTCGTCGTTGTTGTTGTTGTTGTTGTTATGATCATCACAATAATAGTATTCCAGTAATCTTACAATATATGGTGAATCTAGATCTAGTAGAGCATCTAACTCATTGCGGAATAATCTGAGATCCTTGATGTCATCAGCATTAATCACTTTCACAGCCCTCTCTATACCAGTCCGCTTGTGAGTACATCGGTAGACCACACCAAAACCACCCTCACCTATTATATCATTAATATCATAATCTTTATCGAAATGATCATCACCACCACCACCACGACTATCATCATCATCATCATATTCCATAGTACTCGTACGATGATCACGTATAAGATCCTCCCGTGCAACAGGGAAATCCTTGAGAACATCATCATCACCATCACAGTGGTGATGATGATGATGTCCATTCCCCACCTCCTCCTGATGTACTTTAGATGTGAAGTAACGAGTAGATGAGGGGCATTCCTCACAGTATGTTACACCACCACCATGATGATGATGATAATACCGTTGACGAGGATTGTTAAGAAAGAAGACTAGGAGAGTGAAGAGAAGCAATATGATCCAATAGCAGCAGTAGTAGTAGTATGATGATGATGATGATGATGATGATGTTGTTGACGATGATGATTGTAGGAGCCTCCGACGTAACATTAAGATGTTATTAATACGATACCCACCACTGCTACAAAGAATAGAAACATAATGTCGGCCATGAGCCGTCGATAATATACATGATGTGGTATATTCATGATCATAATAGTGATGGATATGATGATGATGTTGATGATGATGACGCTCATTCTCACCATTCTTCTTCCTCTTGTTGTTGCTGTTGTTGTCGACCGAGTTATACATACTGGTGTTATAATCCACGAATTTATCACGTATAAGGGTGCTATCACTCTCGTTTGTAGCAGCAGCATCATCATCATCTACGATAACAAGAGACGGCCTTCTAGTGGTTGGTGATATACCCGGTGCAGCGGGTATTATTGCTCGCCGCTTGACGGTTGGTAGGATGATGATACCCTCGAAGATACGCGATAAAGGTGACCCTCGGTATGCAGTCGGTGTTGGAGTAGGAGAGGGGTTCGATAATGATGATGATGATGATGTACATAACGTGGAGAATGTCGATGATGATGATGAATGTTTCCGTCGTATTATTAACCGCAATGACATCCGATAACGAATAAGCATCATGATAATAACTAGGATATGACTAAATGCTCACAGAAATGATGAACAACAACACCACCAGGAGGAGGAGGAGGAGGAGGCATCCCGTATGTTAGATAACGGCCCCTTTTGTAACCATCGAACACAATTCGAAAACACCAACAACAGGATAACGATTATTTCGAGTAAAATCCGGTAGGGAGTAGTTGATAGAGTTAAGAACCCTCTCCAATATTGATGAAGCTGCAGCAAAATGGTATCAACAATGTTATAATGACAATAAGAATGATGATGATGATTATACAGCAGAAGTACATAGAGAGCGAGAAGGCTGATGATGATAACTGATAATAGTACGATTAATGGTAATGATTAGTATTACTATCATCATCATCATGCTAGTTTAATGTACCTCTTAGTTCTTCTTCTTCTTCTGTCACGATTACCGTGAGCAGTAGTTGAGTTATCCTCCTCGCCATTATTATCATCATCATTCCATTTATTCATCAGCCGCTCGATGGCGTTGATATCCAAGCAGGTTTTGGGCTGCAGCAGAAGCTTGCTTGACGCATCTCCTCCCCCTCCCTCTTCTCCTGCTGCTACCGGTGGTGATGGTGATGGTGGCGCAGGACTATCTTCATCAGTCGGGGACGTAGATGAGGATAATATCTTGTTGTTGTTGTTGGTATTCTGAGCTGGTGATGATGATGGTGATATCGACCGACGGTCTTCTCCTTCTTCTTCTCCTGGTAGACTCTCCTTTCCTCGTTGTTGTGCATGGAGAGGGAAGGCTATCCAGTCCTTGTATTTCCTGCCACCACTTGGATCCCCTCTTCCTCCTTGGGAAGGTTCGATAATGGTGATCAGTTTAGCCATCTCCATACTTCTCAATACCGTCAGCAAGCGATCCCTATCTAATGGAGCTTCACAATAATCAACCATGCCACCACCATCGTCATCAGAGGCATAATCACCAGCGATGGTTTTGATACCACTACCACTACCGCTGGTGGTCCGATGGTACAAATCAAGGTAATCCCAATATCTCATACCACACCTTGCATGATGACTGGGGCATTTAGTATCCCCCCCACTGTGTGTAGCAATCTGTAACCATTGATAGGTAGATAAAGCATTTTGTATGGCATGACGAAGACCGGTAGTAGTAGATGTCTGCGTCCTGATGATATTGGATATTAATACGTTATGAGATGATGATGTAGTGGCTTGCAGATGATGCATCCAGGATATACTTCCAATATTCCCACAGACACCTTCTTTAGGTTCAACCAACCCTAATGCTGTTAATAGTATTATAAGATGTCTATCAGTCCGAATGTACTTACTGATCACCCTACCACAACAAGACACATCATCATCAATCAGGGCTGTTGTCGGTGTTGTGGTATGATGTAATAGTTGAGGTGCCCAATCCCGTATGCGACAGGAGATAGGTTTCACAGCTTTGGACTTGGTAGTAGGTAAAATTCCGGTATGCATACTTCTACCATCTGATGATGATGATGATGATGATGATGATGATGATGCTAACATGAGGTGACCTCTCCAATTCAAGGCAGCTATAGTTGTTGTATTGGTAGTATTATTATCAGTACCACCATTCAGTAGACGACAGGCTGCTGTGCCCGATAAACCATTATTTCGCCTATGATCATAAAATATCGAGGTAGGTCTTGAGAACATACCACTATTATAATCATAATCTACGCTTGTAACTGATGATGCATTAGGTGATGGTATGAATGATATCACCTTCCCTCCACCACCACCACCACCACCATGACCATAAGTATTCGGTATATACTGTAATGATGTGCATGTAGGGTGAGCAGCACCATCTTGTGATGTCATTGATAACCATAGATTGTGTCTAGTAGGAAGAGGCCATTGGGCAATAATACTACTACTACTACCTCCTCCTCCAGCCGCCCCCGAAGTAGTACCACCACGTATGTCCATGATTGCTACACATGCATGTCGTCTGCTTGCTGCTGCCAATTGATAAGGAGATGAGCATCCCAATGTCGTTAATGATGTCCAATAATATATCTCATCAACATCCCAATTTTGCATCATACCAACATAATAGGGTGATGGTTGCGTGTTCAACGTTCGTACTTTCGGATAGGTCGGAGTTCTCATATCAATGGTGGATAATCTAACACCACCAAGGAAGAGTATAGATGGGTGGAGGTACGAGTATACAACACCAGTGAATCTACGATGACGATCAACATCATAGCGATAATTATCATCATTAGATGCTAAAGATGATGACAATGTGGATAACGATGATGATGAGTGGTCATGGAGAGGGTTGAAGTTGTCGATATTATTATTATTAATAATGTGCCCACTGGAGTAGCCATGAGAGTAATTGTAATCCAACCCGTCGTCCTCGTCAGTTGGTGATTGATGAGTAGCATTCGTAGTGAGGGGATAGAATGGTGTAGAGGCAGGAGAAGGCGCCGGCGGGGATGATGATGATGATGATAACCTCTGAGCAGCAGCAGGAGGACTACCCCCGCCACAGTGAATATCTTAATGAGAGTATCTTTATGGGGATCATATTGAAATAATGATGTTGGTGTAACAATAGCAGCCCTAGCAGGGAATACTCTACTAGTATCAATACCTCGACATTCCGATATTTTACATCGATTAGAATATCGCCCTCTCATCATCAAAACATCATCATCACTGCTACTGCTGTTATGCAGCGGCGGCGGCGGCATTTGAGTATCATCATCATCATCATTGTCATGATGAACATCTTCCTCCTCCTCCTCCTCCTCCTCTCTGAGCTGCTTTATTGTTGTTAAATGGAATGAATCAAGGGTAGACACGAATGCATACTCATCATCAGGACCCAATACTTGACATTTAACTTCTGTAATAATCGATGATGAGGACGCCCCTCCTCCTCCTCGTCGCCCCTTCCTCCTCTTAGTACCACTGTCACTCCTACTAATGTCATCATTATCATCATCACTGCTCCCTCCCATGATGTTGATACGTCTCATCTTTGATACTCTCACTCCCCCGCCACCACCACCATGATCATCATCTGCATCATCATCATGAGTAGTTGAATGAGTACGATTATCAAGCGTGATATCCCATAAACCCATCCCTCCTGCCTGTGTTGGGCAAGCCACCGCTAATATCCTATTAGATAATGGCATACCAGATGATGAGGGTACATTGGCCAACCAATTACGACAGGTACTCACGGATTTAGAGTACCACCACCATTTATTGGTATCATCATCATTATTGTTACCGCTGCTACTGTTATCATCCTCCTTTCCATTATCAATACCTTCGCCTTGTTGTTGTTGTTGTTGTTGGTTGTATAGATCTACTATTATAGGTGTCGTAGAGGCATTGTGGCTGTTGAATATAGTATAATTCGAAGATGGAAGAGTTGGTATGATATAGTCACTTGATAGAGCATTATCTAGCATGTCCTTCGCAGCAGTAGTGGCATTCAACCTCCGCTCCTCCTCCTCCTCCTCCTCGTCATCATCATCAATAGGGGCCGTAGTAGTAGGTATGGGGTAGTTGTACTCCATAGGACCGATATGAGACTGAATATGAGAATTAGAATACCAATGTCATATTTATCGTTAGTACCAAGCACTCAACACTACTCGTTGACTGGAAACAATTGGATGAAGGGTAATGATAAGGAGGATGAACTTATACTAATCGTATGCTCAACATAGCAACAGTGACTACAAGATGATAGTAGTAGTAGTAATAGTTGCAGTGTTGTTGTTGTGGTAATAATGATGATGATGATGAGCATGATGGCAGAGGGTCGTTTGAGTAGGGATACACAGGTGTAAGGCTGCCTGTGCTGCCTGATGGCTGAGGTCGTCGTTGCAGCACCTCCTTGCCCGTTGTTCTTTCCCCCTCTGCTGCTGGTGGTGGTGGTGGTGGTGCTGGTCAGAGTCGTCATCGTTCTCGTCGTTATCTCAGCCAAGGAGATTCAACCACCCACTTACATCATTTCCCTACTCCTGCCGTTTTTGCCTATTGTGAATTGTGATGATGATGAGCAGCAGCAGCATCACTATTTAAAGGCATGATAGTATGCTGCTGCTGCTGTTGCAGTGGGCGGGTGGTTAGGATAGAGCATACCATTGGCGGCAGTAGTCCTTCTTCCTATGCCCAACGGTGGAGGCAGTAATGTTGATGCTGATATCAATGGCGTTGATGATGAGGTTGGAATATGGTGACCATCTTCATTATCATTCAACTCCATACATACTCTGACCACCCCTTGAGATGATGCTACCACTATCAAGCTTGGACCTACACAAGGATTATGCCTTATCATCATCATCATCATCACACTCATGACCATGATGATGATGATGGTTAGTAGTACCAGAATCCTTGGAGAGAGTTGGTAGTAGACCCAACTGGGCTAGTACTGAGTCACACAACGGATGACCTTTCATGCTGTATCCAATAGGCACTGAGAAGAAGAAGAAAGGTAAGGAGGAGAAGGAGAGGTATTAATGTGAATAACGATAATAACAACGGGCACCTACTTATGAAAGAGGCTGTCAGTGGTGGATAGGTGTTAGCAGCAGCAGCAGCAGGTGCTGCTGCTACTGCTGTTGTTGATGGTATTGATGATGATGCTGGTGGGGGTGGTGGTGGGGCATTGTTGTCAATCCCTCTCGATTTATGTATAACAATTGATGATGACGATGGCGGCAATGGTGGTGGTGATGATGATGGCAATGGTGTATCATTCGACGATACCACAACAGGGGTTGGTCGAATGTTACTGGGTAGTGATGATGATTGTAGAGGAGTCGATAAGACTTGATGGTTGATCTCATGTCTATCATAATCATAATCAGTTTTCAGGTTGCTGTTGCTATTGGCAAATGAATACTGTGATGACCATGCACCTGAATGACGACGACGACGAAGAGAAGGTATCACTAAGCACAGCAGGATTATCAACACTCTTCCTGTTGTTGTTGTCGTCCTTGTTGTTGTTATTATTACCTCTCGATCTCAGTAATATATCACATACCTCAGGTTTATCATTAGTTGATTCTTTGGTATAATCTAATTTCCATATACAAATATAGCCCTTCTCACTTGCTGCCAGGACTCTTCCTTCATAATAAGAATATCTACTCTGTAACATCAGGTTATCATTAGTATATATTGATGTTGATTTCATCTTAGTCCTCCTAGACAAGTCACGCAGATGTATGACCCGAACTCTGGAATCACATGCCGTCACCAATAACCTAATAAAAACAACAGCAAGAATAATAATAATAATACCGGGGTCCGAGAGCAGCAGTGAAGAAAGCTCATCAGCTGCTGATGTACTATAGACGAACAGACACGCCAACAACAGGACGGGTGATGATGATGATGATGATGTTGTTGTTGTTTGTGTTGGTATTATTATTACCTCTGTGAATCTTTCTGCCATTGCATTCCAGTTATCTTCCTACCACCTTTAAGTTTACCATATCTATTTCTACAATCGATAACACCATCCAGTCGTAGTGTCTTTAATAAGAACATAGTCACTGTGCCAACAGCTGAGCCTACAGCCAACCTCAAACCTAACATCAACAACAATAACAATGACAGAACTAGTTGTGGTGGTGGTAGTATTACCATCAGGGGATAATGCAACAGCAGTAGCCATACCCTCTATTCTGACTGTATGGGTCCTCTTAGGATAATACGATCCATTAATACTACCACCACCATCACCATCAGCATCGTCATCATCGTCATCATGATTATTGATATAATCTGGTGATTGTAATGATGCCCTATCCATGGCCAGCTCGTAACTGAATGATAGTTGTAGTGGTATTGGTAGTAGATGATGATTAGTACATTTCAACAGCACCATCAGCACAAGCGACGAACAACAATGGTGTTCGGAGTCCATTATCATTAGTTGGTAATACAGTACCTAACAACAACTTCATTAACTCTGGCCATTGTCTCTCATTGTTATTACTAGCATAAGTTGGTATGTTAATACCTGTACCCTCTATACCCAATGGTCCAGTAATAGGTTTAAAGTGCCTTATAACTGCCAATGGCTTGGTATCGCATACTACTGCATCATCATCATCATCATTGGTCCGAGTAGTAGTATGATGCGTGTATCCTTTTTGTAATGATGCTGCTTTTCTTGGTGTCCATATCACAGTTGAACCATCCAGGGATGAACTTACCAATATTGTAGTAGTAGTCGGATAGGAGTGGTAGTAGGAGGGTATACTGCTACTGTAATGTAAGGACGTAATACTATCAATATGACCTAATAATAATAACAATACTTATGTCATTGGACCATTACCATTCGTGTCATCATCATAATCTTTATTGTTCTTGTCATGATTATTGATATTATTGTTATTACAATACTACTACCCTTGAGTTGCAGAGTAGGGGATCTACTATGGGATGCATCATGGTCTCTTATCCATACAAATATCATACCATTACTCGTACCTGTATCAACAATAATAGTATCGCCAGTGGACGATAATGATTATTATTATGGATACTACCGACAGCGATATCCCCGGTTGACTTATCAACTGCAATCTGAGTAGCTATGAACCCCCCTGGTCCATCACTCGTTGTTGAGGATGATGATGATGTTAATGGTGGCAAATACATCTCACCAAGCAATAGTATCTACAACAACAACAATGATGATGATGATGATGATGATGATATTAATACAACTATGCTTGTTGATATACTAACATCGCTGTTGTTGTTGTGAGTATTACACAATGTGTATTAGGATTATTAGGGACACTGGTTACCAGAGGAATACTCCGTGGTGTGGTATTATTATCATTATTACCACCAGTACTACCACATACTTCAGTCCAACAACAGGGGTACTCATTCATCATCATTAACTCATGATGCTTCTCCCCCTCATCATCATCATATTGTTGAAGTTGGTTAATATCATCTTCCCCTCTTGTACGATGTAATCGGGTAAGAAGGTGTTTTACTCTGCCTCGTATCTGAGACGATGTATGCAATTATGTAGTCGACCTTACAATCTAGTCTATCGAGCAATGAATGATAGTGATCGTTATTACATGTAATCCTGTTATTGTGGGAGTTGTGGTAATATAAGTATTATCCTTCTTCTTGCTACTACTACTACTACTACTCCGTATACCTTTACTCTGCTCAGTACTGCAACCACCACCACCATCACCATTAATAGGCATAGCATCACAGTTATCAACAATACCATCATCATCTTCATTCTTATTGATGTTAATGGCAGTTATATCATTATCGATCGATTTAGATGGTGTATTATTGAGACTATGATGAATACTCCTACTACTAGTAGTAGAATTGGCATTTGGTGGTATAACCATACCAACACTAGATGCTCTTCTCAATTGTCCAGGTGGTAATACTCCCAATCGTGGTATAAGATATGCCTTATTAGACGACGACGCATGATGATGATGCGGGCGAGATACTCTACCACCACCATCATCGTCATGCAGCTCATCATCTTTATCAACAGCATCTTCATTATGATAACCTCTACCCAAGAACCTCCTATTTCTAAACAACCATTTAGGTGGCGATGATGGTGTCCTTGGTAGCATGCCTCTCGTGTTGGTTGTTGTTGTTGCAGTGTGGTTGTTTCGCTTCTTCATCCGTTTTGATAACCCAATTAGACCGTCATTTGAATCTTTCCTTCTTCTTCTTCTTGTTGTCGTATCATCAACATCATCTCCGCTCAATGTACCTACTCAGTATCATTCATACTACCCCCGATATTTTACTTCAATCACCATCATTCCGAATACAACAACAACAGCAACAACGACGACGACGACGACGACAAGGATACCGTGTTAATAATAGTATTCATGGCAACTGTATGATCCAATACGCGGATATTGAGATTGGAGCAAGAAGAAGAGTAGCCGTAGTAGTAGTCGTAGCCCATAGTATTACCAAATGGAATAGATGATGATGATGATGTATCATGATCATTATCAATGATAGCATTGTCTGTATCATCGCTTGTATTATCATCATGGCCATTGGTGATATCCTAGTACCAGTATATTATTATTACTACCATTCAACATCGTAAATATTACTTTAACAGCATTTGGTAAGTTGCTCTTTGCTGCGTCGTCCCATGATACGGAGAATCTTAAGTGACAGGGTGAGTAACGACGATGATTGTTATAATACTATTACTTTTTATCCATAGCTTTAACTGCATCTAGTACCGTCTTTCTCGCTGCTTTCAAACTCTCAGGAGTATCATGAGCGTAATATTTCTGTAATGCTATTGAAGTTGATGATGATGATGAAGTTAATAAACCAGTAGTCCCTCCGCCGCCACCTATCGGTATCTACCAAGTAATCATCATTTATGCTATTATTATCATGGTGTATTATTACCTTATGCATGCTCATCTGCATGCCCTCATGATCATCGTCGTCATGTAATCTTGTGGTCTTCTCTTCAACATACCCTCTGTTATCCCCTTCTACCACTGCACCGCCGCTACTACTACTCTGCTCCTCCTGCTGCTGGTGGTGATTGTCTCTGGTTGTATCATCATACTTGGTGGAAGCACTATTATTTATTATTGGTATTGTGATGGTATTCGCACTAGAAACTATCGTCACGCGCCACGAAATACGACACACCGTCCACCACCACCACCGCACACGTTGCTGTTATGATGATGAGTGGTCTTTGTCTAGATTTGCATGGTCATAAGCGGAGTTCTTCTTTCCCCGTGAGGATGCTGAAGAAGAGTATCATTATCCTCACCATCCTTCTAACCGATATAACTGGTAATGGTATTGATGATAGTATAAAAGCAAATGATGATATATGGACGAGAATCAACGCGGAGTAATACATATACAACACCACTATAATAACAACAACTGCTGCTGAGATAGGTACATAATAGCTGATAATATGGATATACTGGGAAGGAGGAGAAGATTGAGTTTAGGGGATTTTATGTATATGGAAGAGACTTCGTGCTACAATGTTCTTCAGTATATCAGAGATAATGCAATCAACCTTGTTAATACGATGGTAATAATAATAATAATCATACTTCGACGACGACGACCACGATGATGACTACTAATGATGATAATGAGTAGGTTGAAGAGCATAATAACTTCACAGCTGGGTGTGGATTATATTATTTATTGGACGACGCTCAACTACTACCACCATCGTCTAATAATTATCATTGGTGGATATCCAGGCATATCAATAATATGATAAATGACATCAATACACATTATACAACATTAGCCGCAGTTATTGCATCAAATCCTGATTGTATACCATTGAGTATTAGAAGGTAGTAATAACAACAACACCAACACAATCCATTATCGATAGGCTTATCATCATCATCATCACCCACTACTTGTCACTATTACCATGTGCTGATTACTCAGAGTATTCGCTCATTACATAGCTGAATACAGATTGGTAATGAAGGATGTTACCCAATTAATTTGGGCTACCTACATATTTGGTAATAATAAGGATAATAGGAAACACCATCATACCTACCAAAGGACATTGGTAGTAGGTATATACGGTGATATAGTGGAAGGTGATATCGATGATGATGTTAATAGTAAGACTGGGAAGAAGAGCAGTGGTGATACTAACCCTCTACCGAGTGACCCATCATCATTCGCCGCTTGGACTAAGGTAAGTATCATCATCATGATTATTATTATCATTTCTCTATCTCCCTTATTAGGATACGACCTTTGCAGTTATGTTATCTGCTCGCATTGCTAAGTATGTTGAAGATTATGTATCGAGTATCGATCCTGCATTGATATCCCTTATTATATCCCACAACAACAACACCGATGATGGACGTCCCCATCCATCATATCGTGCTGTGCAATATTACTATCATACAAAGTAATGGTACTACCGTAATTATATACCGCATTATAGTAATCACCCGTAGTCCTAGTATTATCACGTGATGATTATTATTATTACGGTAATGGATTGACATGGCCAATCCCCATTAATTGGTCACTCCAGCTTATTATCATACCATATCTTGCCATACTATTCCAATTACTCACCTATCATCCAAATCAATAATATCCACTTCAATAATGCCTTGCATCACTATTACCAGTGTTTGGGAATATTGTTTGGGTATGTGCTCTGCCACCTCAATACTCATTACCCAATCAAATACTCTTCCAACTCCCTGCTCAACTGCTGATATAATTGGTGAAGTTAGATCCATGTACGATACACGCCCGTGAGTAATCTATCATCAAAGGTGTGGCAATAGCAGCAAGACTGAGAGTATCACTACATTTGTGATATCATTAATACCGTCAAATGCATATGCGTGTACTATACCAGTATTATTAAACCATTGAGAATAATGTCCACCACCAGCTCCAAGATCTCCAATACTCATTACATCACTATTAATGTGGTTGTAATGTGGTATTACAATATGCTGCATGATACCCCTCAATAAACCTGTATCAAGACCCCATGTGTCGAATGTTGTACGTTTGAGAGCTTCAAGATTATCGAATGCACCTGACCTGAACAACAACAACATCATTATCACAATGGATCATCTACTCAGGTTTGATGAAGTAAAGGAGTTTATTGAGAATATAACTGGTATGGTATTGGATTATAATTTAACATATAAGATAAGGGAAGGATGCAGTATTGACTACATCGGAAGAACTTTGGGTGTTTATTCACGTCCTTCTCGATAATATTGATAAGACACTTTGCTGGTACATGTTGATACTACATGATAAGGAAAACTTCTCTGTTAACACTACCCTCAGTATTGTGTTATTCAGACGGAGGTGGGAGATAGTGGTCTCAGTAGTGCAACATCTTATCCACTCATCACACAACACTTAAAAGCTATGAAACAGCATTTGACGTATAAGAACTGGTATTATTACTTGTCCCACTAGGCGACGTTATCATCCCTACTTATTCTATCTGGACACATCTCTTTATCCACCTTCTTTCTGTTAGCCTCCGCCTCCTCGTACGTATCGATCTCATTTGCTTTAGATTTCTCCAGTAGTGTCATTACTGTCTTGAATCTAACATAAGGGATAATAACATCACCTCCATAGTAGTACTACTACTACTACTACTACTACCTGAAGTCTGTATTATCAGCCATTATCCTAACTTGAATATGGTCGAATACAGCAAGGGTTATTCCCAATTTATCATTAACTGCTATCATCTTATCCTCATTACACTTCCATTCACCATTCTCATCACAATTCTCCAATTTGCATACACCATCAATACCAAATCTTGGTACTACAACTTGTAAACTACCAGCACTATGATGCTGTCTATGCTGCTTCACATTAGTTGTTGTTGTTGGTGCTGCCGCTCTAACACGAGTAATAACAGCATCGGCGATGCATGGACCCTTCTTGTTGAAGTATCTGATGTATACAAGTGTTAGTGATTAGTATGATGATGATTATTATTACAGGAAGGTGTGTAGTTCAGCTGATGCACGTCCTGCGAACTGTGCATTGCGATGTCTGAAGTTGATTTTATCACATTGTTCAGTAACAGCTGTTTTATCATTCAATTGTTGTGGTAATGGTCTGATACCCAAAGATGCCATTAATAGACGATGTACCTAACATCGTCGTTCGCTAGTAGCCCATGTTGCAAAGGATGATGCCTAGTGATGATATTACTAGAATATCAGCATAACGTCTAATAGGACTGGTAAAATGGGTATACAACCCCATAGCCAAACCATAATGGGAAAACATACCATTCTCAACCTCTCCCGTACAGAAATACCTGAGTGATTGATGCTCAGTGATTGATGCTTAGTGATTGCTGAGTGACATGATGATGATGTTGTGTATGATGAGAGCCACTATCTATCCCCTCCTCCTCGTCTTATTATTACTGTGCTTGGTTCATTGTCCGAGTAGTCATTATTCTAACTAATCTATTGAAGTAAGGATCATCCTTTCTAGTACACACTGTATTGAGACTATTGGATAATTCCTTATTACTACCAAACTTGAACCCTTTAACACCTGAACAACAATAAATGATGATGACCATGATGCCAATGATGATAGTACTATAAAGTAACTTTACTACCTTGTTTCTCAAGTAAGGATTTCAATGCCTTCAACTGTTGTTCTTTGGGTGGTGGATGACGTCTAAGAACGCTGTTACTCGGGAAATGCTGAACAATATCATCATCACCAATCATAATCATCATCGCTCTGTCGTCGCATAATAACGATATATGCTGTTGTTGTCGGTGTTGTTGTTATTATTACCTTGAGTATTTGTTGTGCTACTGAAGTATTAGCCAACAACATAAATTCCTCAACAAGCCTGTTAGTATCCTTCATAGTGTATTCAGCGACATCAGTTGGATCACTAGTCTCCGAATCCAGTTCAAATCGTACTTCCTGACTTGCTAATTCTAATGCACCACCAGACATACGTTTACGTCTAATAACCATAGCTGCTTTCAATAGACGTCTTATACCTGACAATAACGCAAACCATCATCATCGGCACCATCCTAGCCCTATTAGTTGGGCTAGTAGTAGTGCAAGGGAGTACTACTACTGATGATGATGATGATGATGTTGTTGTTGTTAGTATTACTTTGAGTAAGATCAGTGTGGTCATTCTTATCATCAATACGTGCTTGTGCTTCACCATAACTTAATGCAGCATTAGAATTGATAATGGCTTTATGGAATTGAGTGTTAACTATCTTGAAGGGTTCCTTCTTATTATTGGCATCCATCTCCCATAATACCGAAAAACATAATCTATCTTTACCTCCTACTAGACTGCATAAATCAGTTGTTAACAGACTTGGTAACATATCAGTTCTTCTCTCCACCAAATACACTGTTGTACATCTCTCAGCGGCCTCTTTGTCAATAGCAGTATTAGGATGCACAAAATGTGTAACATCAGCTATATGCACTCCTATACGCCAGTTACCATTAGGTAACACCTACAAGGAGAAGAAGAAGAGCAGCAGCAGCAACAGCAGCATAATCATAATAGTGAAAATGTAGTTATATTGATGATGATGATGATGATATTGTTAGTGATGAGTATTGTTATTACCTCACAACTTAGGGCATCATCAATATCTTTACATCCCGGCGGATCAATACTACAAACAGTAACATCTCTTAAGATCCAACCTTCGGGATATCTCCTCTCTAACAATACATCATCATCATCATCACTACTACTGTTGGTATTATCATCATTACTCATCTGGTTGGAAATCCTTAGGTGGTAAACATCTCATAACATCATCAGAAAATTCCCTAGTGATAACATTGTGTTCATGTAATATAACCGATGATTCAGTATCTCTCTCACCGCATTTACCAAGTATACGAGTCCAATGCCCCTGAAACACCAACAACACCATCATCATCATCAACAGCAGAGGAGGGGGAGGTGGAGGACAGGGTTGGGTTATTACCTGTGGTAATCTTGATGTTCTATCCCATGAATCAATAGCAACACATATCCTCATGTTATCCAAATCATTACTATGTTTGGTAGCAATCCTGATATTGGGTATACGAGGGTTAGCTGGTATAAATATCCTATCTATCTTGCTATACCCAACACCAACACCACCAGCAGCACCATTGGGTTGAGTATTAGTTGTATCACTGATCAAGATTAGGAGAGTGATCCACATTGTCTATTGTCCTTCCTACTACCCCTCCTTCTCCTCTCCTTGTTGTTGTTGTTGAGTTGTTGTTGTTTGTAGTGGTCGGAGTGTACCAGCATATTCCCTCCAATTACGTTTGATGATTCCAACTACCCTGCCCTCCTTCTCGATGATAATACCTCCTACCATAACATCAACAACAATGATGATGATGAGTATGATGATCGATGGATCGTTATAATACACTACCTTCCTCCTCCTGTTGTCTCGTCTGCCGTCCTCCATCACCTTCAGTGATTCTCTCTTCCATAGCCTCAGTAGCCGTAGTGGGAACAGCATCGGCAGCACCGCCGCCGTCTTCGTCATCATCATCATCATCACCATTCCAGTTGCCTGACTTATCTCTTCAACAGCAACAACATCACCATCCACTGCACGATTGATATTGAATCTACAAAGAATGATCATCATCATTAATTTCCTTCTCCTCCTTCGTCTTTTTGTTGTTGGTATTATTATTACCTTCCCCTTATCATCATATGTACTTCATTATTATTGTCATCTTTGAGTATGACCTTACCTCTCTGCCAAGTACTAACTGAAGCTCTGAGCACACCCTGATGCATCGTACCATCTTGTAGACCTTTAGTAATGATACTACGATGATAATGGCCTAATGGTAATACTAGTGTTGTGTGATTATAGTGTTGTTGTTACACTACCTGTATATCCACCATCATCAGCCATATTATCAGGTGTAGTGGTAGTAGTACTAGCTAGTGTCGATGATGCTAGCTTCTCAGCACATGTAGGATACACCTCGTGTAACTATTGGGATAATAATAATAAGGGTATCATACAAGATAATAGAGGTGGTAGTAGTAGTAGGGATAGTGATATGAGTATTACTTTACTATCACACAATTCTTGGCAGGTGACGATATCACCCTTATACCCCATCCTTTGCGCCTTTTCTTTACATTTATTATCATTACATAATACCAATGATGCGTTAGGTATACCCAAATGATTATCGTACCTAGCTCGCGTATACCACTCCTCCCCCTCATCCTAATGATGATGATGGTGATACTACCATTGGGCAACCTTCAATGTACAACATAGATCCCTGGTATCATTAACATCACTGCCATCATTATTATCATCAAGAGAGTCTTCTCCTCCTCCTGTTGTTGTTGTTGTTGGCATCTCCATCGGTACGAATGTATCACGACAATGCTCATTAGCAAAGACATAGAAATTGGAGGTTAATGATGTTGAGGAGGGTGATCTGTAGTAGGAAGAGTAATGAACAACTACCTTCACCCGAACTAACATTACTTGGATGCCCCCTCCGTCCTCCTTCGTATGTTGTAGAGTGGTAATGTTACTATTCACGACATCTATTACGTAGTCTATCATAACTACCCTGCCTACTACCACCAGCAGACCCTCCTCTACTGCCTGCGTGCTTCAATGCCTATCAGGGATAATGATGATGATGGCGATGTTCATACTTAGTACGCATGAATAATTATTACATTTAATGCAGTATAGGTTATAACTACATTACCCAGATGCCAAGCGTCAACATCACAGGAATCACATAACCAGTCCAATTGTTTAATACAGACTGATGGTGTTGGTATGATAACAATATGTGGGGATAATACCGGTATACCTGATGTTGATAATAATAATATGGATGTTGGTGTTACTAGTAGTGGTAGTATTACCATATTCAACAGACATAACTGCATTATCTTCCCCTTCTTGTTGTTGCATTGTAGTATCATGATGATGGGGAGTTGTGGTATCATCTTCTCTACAATAATCACATTCTATAAATCCACAGGATATATCATCCCTTAGATAAGATTCTCTTACAATCCTTCTTACTCTACCTACATACCATAACAATAGTAATACTACTAGGACTATGGTATTACTATACTTACCACGTCTAGTCCTCTTGTATTGTACTATATAGTCCTTATTATGCTGCTGTTGTATCCCATTAGATGGTGGTGGTGGTGGTGGTGGAGGGGCCATGACCACGGATGGTGGTCCCTCTGTTGTGGCCATTGATGTGTCCATTACAACAGTGAAGACTATAACAACACCTACTGACGATGATACTAACCAGAGTAATAACACAACAATAATGTGATAAGTAAGAAAGTGGCAAATATACTCAGACTATCATCAACAATATTATTGCTCTCCTCCTTCTAGTACGTGTACTACTGCTCATTGGTACCCTCGGCATCACCTTCCTGCTGCCATTCATCACCATGATGATGATGATGCTGATGTTGTTGCTGTGATACCACCCATTCCCGAACCTATTCATAATAGTAGTGGTAGTATGAGTGGTGCTAGCTATTATTATTATTATTACGAGTGTCTCCATTGATTCCCTAACCTCCGGTGGTAATTCTGATATCTCATCAGTTGATAACGAAGAGAACTGTTCAATGACACGCATCTTCTCCTCACTACTCAGTTGGAGTAACCTACAGTAATGCTATGCAAATGATAATAACACTATTATTATTACATCGTACGACTCATTATCACTACTAACACCATGTTTGGGCCCATCTGATCGACATCACCACCATCATCGTTACTACAAGCATCACAATCAATACTACCTTCATCTTCATCATGTTGATGGTGATGCATTCTTGCCCATGGTGGTTGTGGCGAAGTATTATCATGACCACCATTATTATCCAGTGACAATCCTAAGATATCACTCGAGTACGACATATGTTACCAATACTAATATTTACGTTGTCTTTTATTAGTCGTAGTATTCCCATCAGCCATCAGAGTGCCAGCAGACCGTGTTGTCGTATTAGCTCTACGGAAAGGATCGGTTATCACGTTGATTCGTATCTAGATAGTAATAGTATTATGACCATACAGAATTATTTTCATTATTACTAATGCGAATGCTATAGCCACTCTCAACTGAGGTTGTGTTGCTAGTAACGCTTTAGTAGTATCTGGATCTGTTAATGATAATCTCTGCATCTCCGCCAATACATGTACTAATTGTTCGCTAGATAGTATCTGATAATAATAATGGTGAGACTCCAGTGATTGTCATTATTATTATTACATCAATTAATGTTGATATCTCCCTGAATGGTTGCATATCACTAACAGCCAGTTCGATAGTCTCATCAGTTATTTTACCTCTAAACTCCTAAAATGATGATTATGCTGCTCGGCTTGATACAACAACTGTTGTTGTTATTACCTGCAGCCTATCCTTTACTATTTTCTCAGTTCTTTCAGAGACCTCAGCGTTCGATGTTCTTAATACCTACTACTATCAATATAGGGCAGTAGTTGCGGGTAGTACCATTACTTTAGTAACAGCTTCAGAATTCCTTAATTCATGATCAGCCCAATCAACACGTAATGGTCTACCACCATAATCAGCATTGGATAGGTTCCTCATGGCACTATACGCAGTCTCCATATCTCGATACCTATTATCATTACTAATACCACACCAAACGTAATGCATGAGTATTACTCGCAGAACCCATACCCTTTGGGCATGCCTGTCTCCTTATCTTTCATTAAACGGAATGATATCACCGGCCCAACTCTGCTGAATATCTCCCTTAACTCCTCCTGACGACGACTACCATATACTACCATAAATCCCCCTCCTCCTCTTCTGCTGTGTTATTACCTCTGAAGCCTCATAGGGTATATTACCAACAAATACACTACAATTCCTGTTAACAGCACGTTGTTGTGATCCATACGACCATGATGATGATGACATCACTAGGGAGATATCAACAACACTGATACGACGACATCACGACGACGACCCATCGACCCTCGATTCCGTCACGCGCCACAAAATTATTATACAGTATCAGTTGTGTTCGTTGTTGAGATGGATGATGTTCCATATCACCATTAATGTCGTTATCTTAGTGTTGTTGTTGTCATCCTCTCTTCTTCTTCTTCTTGTTGCTGATGGGTAAAGGGAGGGCCGAGAAATGGACACCAAAATGGTTGGATAATAAGATGAAGGCCAAGGGCCTACAGAAACTAAAATGGTATTGTCAAATGTGTCAGAAGCAATGCAGAGATGAGAATGGATTCAAATGCCACAGGTAACAACAACATCCTTATTACGGTGGTGGTGGTCATCATCATGCTGTTGTGATCTCAGAACCTCAGAACAGCATCTTAGACAGATGCAGTTATTTATACAGAGACCTGGTAAATACATGAATGATTTCTCACGAGAGTTCGAATCAACCTTTATGTAATGATGATATCACCACCATGACCACCATGACCAGCATGATGATCATCTTCAGGAGGCTATTATCAACACGGTATAGATCAACAAGGGTACTGGCTAATCAGGTGTATCAGGATCTAATATCAGGTAACACCTCCGATCAGCATGCTATTATTATTATCGTCATTACTGCTGTTTTCCTTATGTTTCAGATAAACAACATGTTCATATGAACTCTACTGCTTGGTGTACTCTCACCGGGTTTGTACTCTATTTGGGTAGAACGGGGAAAGCAAAGATAGAGAAAACTGAAAGGGGATGGTATCTAGAATATATAGACAGGTAGTAACCTAGGGTAGGGGTGTGTATCTAGTACTGAACAATGATGATAGCAGGAAGGGGTGTGTATCTAGTACTGAACAATGATGATGATGATAGCAGGAAGGGGTGTGTATCTAGTACTGAACAATGATGATGATGATAGCAGGAAGGGGTGTGTATCTAGTACTGAACAATGATGACGATAGCAGGAAGGGGTGTGTATCTATCAGGGAGAGAATGGAGCGAGAAGCGAAATATCAAGCCGACAAGAAGCAAGAAGCTGACGAAGAGAAACAGGAGGAAAGGCGTATAGCTAAACAAGTTCGTATGGCGAAAGGTAGTAATAGTAGGGTGTTGATGATGGTGGTGATGATGAAGCTTTGTTGTTGTGATGATGATCAGCATCAGCTGGGAAAGATGATGTTAAGGAGATCAAAGCAACCACTCTCGATAGGAAGAATGATACGGATAAAGTTGAATTGGAGGTTATGAATTTAATTGATGTCAAGAGGAATGCCGGCAGCAGATCAACCAAACAACAAAATATAACACCAAGTAATATCAACGACTATATAATCAACGATGTGGAGGAGGTGATGATGATGATGATGATTATCGTGTATTTGCTATCAGAAGTAAATGTATTGGAGGAAGCCGCGGTGAAGGCAGCTAAAGATGAGGCTGAACTTTGGATGAAAATGGAAGAAGAAGAAGATGATGATGTGGTAGTGGCAATTGATGATGATGATGATGATGAGTACCCCAGGTAATATATACAATTTACTAACGTATGATGTATTGTGGTAGTTCTTCGCCTAATAGGAAGAAACAGCGTAGAGATGACTCGGACATGATCACACCAGCCACCACTTCGTGTATCAAGAAAGAATCCGCTCATCATCATAATGGTGATGAAAGAGCATCTGATGCATGGTTGACGAAGGGTCTTATTGTCAAGGTAATACTAATGAAGGAACGACACTTGAACAATGCTTTGTCTGTCTAAATGCTGTTATGATAATGATGCAGGTCCTGAATAAAGGGTTATGTGATGGTAAATATTATAAGAGTAAAGGTGAGATAAGGAAGATAATATCACCATACGTATGCCATGTTAAAATATTGAAGACGGGTGATGTATTGGAGTTGGATCAAGAAGATCTACAAACAGTTACACCAGCTAATGGTCGAACAATACAAGTTGTACTTGGACAATACAGGTAGCAACAACAAGATCATCATCATCATCATCATGAGTATTACTATTAATACTTTGTAGGGATCAATTTGGGGTATTGAAGAATGTGGATATTACCACTGGTGAATGTACAATAATATTAGAAGTTAACAAGGAGGAAGTTAAACTACGTCCTGAGGATATATGTAAAGTTTGATAACCAGCAGTGAAGTTGGGGTTGAGTTATGCAGTTATTATCAGGGGAACATTCTCCTGAGTCAGGAGTCCTGACCAGGCACGTGCCAACTTGTCAGTTGACATTTTTGGTGACTACGGACTATCAAACACAACATCGAACTATCATGAATTATAATTATCATCACGATCATCATCAAGCATTGAGCTGCTGGTCAGCATGGGGATCCTGAATATGATGATGGTGATAACTTGCACTCCCACCACAATTACTTGAATAACGATGAGAATATAGTCCTTATCGGGCGCGACCATAATCTCATGTTTCTTCGATCGAAGCCTCAAGAATGTCAAGTCGTTTTGAGGATCCAAGTCTCGAACGACGGATCTGGCCTGATAATAATAACAAGACCATAAGAATCTAATAATAATCAAAGGAGTGTACTTTATGGGTTAGCTGGGTTATGAGTGCAGAATACTGCAAAGTATACTTCTGTTCCAATGTCGAGCGTATGGGTACCTGATACGATTGGTAATGTTATCAACATCATCATCATCGACATACACCCTCATGATTGACGATGACGATACCAGACACGCCTTTGTGGGTCTTAATACGATTCAGAGTCTCCTCAACTTCGGACTGGGAAAAGGAAGATGATCAACAACCCCTACTACGATGATGGTGATGATGTGGCTAACCTACCATTGGTGGTAAGTAATGGAAGCTGCGAGCGGATAGTGAGTCAGATTGACAGGAAGCGCGTGCGACAGGCAGGCAAAGGCGACAGAAAAAAGGCCGATTTGTGGGTGAAGGCAGGAACGGGAAACCAGAAACCCCTCCCGAAACCCGACAGGGCAACCCGATCCCGAAACTGTTACCTAGGGCAACCAGAAACCCGAACTGTTGCCCAGGTAAACCAGATCCCCGAAAACGCTTCCTTGGATTTTGTACCTCTCCCTTGGATTTTGGGGATTACCCGAGATTACAAGCAATTGGAGATGACGACGCTGTCGCCTCTTGTGTTACCCGAAAGATGCTGTTTTCATACGAACTGCGTGAAATGTTATCACATCAAT